>PVLA01000821.1:0-134898 GCA_004027455.1 Hydrochoerus hydrochaeris | reverse complement strand
AAACAAAGCAAATTCCTATAAAAACATGAAAGCAAAAAGTTGTATAAAACCACAGTACAAGGTGATCTACAATGATTACTGTGTTGTTTCTTATAATCTTCAATAGAATTGTCTATATCATCAGGCATAATTGAATATAGCAGTATAATTGAATATAGTAGTACATAAAAATCATAGTAAAAATAAAACATTGTAGATAGTATAAAACTTCAAAGGCAGGTAATAATCAAACCAGAGTGAATATTCTAGTGAATCATGTCATCTTAAGTGCAGTTGCCTATACTCTCAGACTTGATACTATCAATCATAACAGCTTTGAATAAAATCTATAAATACAAAATAGTGATCTAACAGGCCAGATTTGATTACAATCAGTCATGGTAAAACAGTGTAGGTTATACAGAGCTTTAGATTAAGTTAATAGGGAATTAAGGATGATTACCATGCTATATCCTGTTATTTTCGGGATTACTGTCTCTGCCCTCAAATCTAGTATAGGTAGAATGACTGGAATAGAATATAATACATCTAAGCAGAATAGTGTGAGTAATGTGGGTTTTAAATCCTGGTGCACTAATAACAATATAGTGTATCAAGGTCACCTATGTTAGAGATTCTAGTTATCCTTCTCTGCCTCATTTTTGCTATGCTATTTTTCTGCCATGCTATTTTTCTGCCTGTTTGTCTAGTGTTCTCCTTCATTCTACTGCCTACCCCACTCATTGAGGCCTTTCTGCCACTGTTCCTAAAATCCTGGTATTTTTTTTCTCTCTCTCTAGAATGTCCTTCACTATTCTCTGTAGGGTTGGATTGGTGGTCACAAATTCCCCCAGTTCCTCTTTGTCATGGAAGCATCTTTTTTCTCCATTAATTTCTATTGACAGTTTGCAGCATATATCAATCTGGGCTGGAGATTATTTTCCTTCAGAGCTTGGAATACTTTGCTCCAAGCTCTTCTTGATCTGATGGTCTGTGTCAAGAAGTCAGATGTGATTCTGATGGGCTTACTTTATAGGTAATCTGTTTCTTTTCTCTGACAGCTTTTAATATTCTTTTTTATATTGAATTTCTGGTATCTTGGTTATTATATGCCTGGGTGTAGCTCTGGTTTAGTTGCAGGTGGCTGGAGTTCAGAATGCCTCACATAACCAAATATCATTTTCTTCTCCCATGTTTGGGAAGTTTTCCTTAATTATTTCTGTGAATAGCCTTTGTAATTCACCTGTATGTATTCCTGCTTCTTCATTCTCATTTCTTATTCTTAAATTGTAGATTCTCTTGTCATCTTCTAGCCTTTGTATTGTTACTGCTTGTTTCCTTGTTATTTTTAAGAGATCTTTCCTTTCATGATCACACATTGCAAATTTGTCTTCATGTGAGTTTTGATAGTCTATCCTTAGTTCCTTTTAAGGAGTATTATCAGCTTTCAATGGAGTTTTTAATTTCCTGGTAGTCTCTTTGAATCTGCTTCATGTATTCTATATTTTCTTTATATTCTTTATCGAATGTTTCTGTCCATTTTTTGTATTCCTCCCTTCTTTCATCTATATCTTCCTGAGAGGTGCTTCCTGAGAGCATTTCTTTTATTACTTTACTCATATCTCACTTTACCTGATTTAATATTTCAGTTTTGAGCTCATCTACAAGATCCTGAAGATATCTCTTAATGTCCATTGAAGCCATGTCTGATGTTGCATGTTTGCCGCCCTCTGTCTCCCTTGTTTTCCCCTCTCCTGGATCAGTGGTCTCAGGGTTCTGGGCTGGGGGCCTCCTCCTGCCTCTCTCTCCTGTCATGGCCCTGGCTTCCTCCACACAGGTTACAGTGCAGGTCCCAGAGCCCTTCCCTGTTGGCCACATTTCCTCTGACACCTGCTGGAGAGGGACCTCTGCCCTGTCCTGTCTGCTCTTGTCACTGAGATGTAAGCAGCGGCTGTATAGGCCTGCCCCTCCCCAGCCGGCCAGCCAAACTTCAGGTGCCTTCACCCGGTTAGTGCGTGCTAGGCACAGGGAATCGATTTGCAACCGCTCTTTGGGTTCTGACCAGGGGCATGGCCCAGTCCAAGCAAATCCCACAAATCTGCTCTGAGGATGGAGCAACCAACTGAAGTCACTGTTGCTCCCAGTTCAGGCTCCTCCTACCCGATTCCAACATGTTGCCCATTTAGTCACACCCTTCCTGTGTTGGGGGGTCTCATTCCCAGCACTGACCATGGATTAATGAAGGTCCCTTCACTGGCTCTGTTCTCCGTTGGGCTCACCAACCCCCAACTTCAGCGCTGCTGTGCTTCCTGTGAGTGGCGGCAGGAAAGCATTTGGGTGGCTCTGCTGGCTGGCGAGGATTCAAGCTGGTGCAAATTCAGACTGGTGCAAACTTGGCAGGTCACCCTAAAAATGCTGTGTCCCGTAATTTTTAGCTGTTCCAGTGGTAGTCCCAACATATTTGATGAGCTTTTTTACATTTTAATTTCTTCCTGTGTTAAGAGGGTCCATCTCACTCTGTCTGGGTCTCTCCAGGTTGTTTTATGGCATATGAGTTGTTTCTCCCTGGAGGCTTTGTATTTTGTTGCTCACTGGGCAGCCATCTTGACTTCTCAGACCTAATGTTTCATAGTCTTGCTTTATCTCTAATTTTTGCATGAAAGGACGAATCTAGGAAGCTATTAGCATTAAATTTTCTAAACTTGTTATATTTTCCTCTTCTGAAAGCAATAGAAATAGAGAAGTGGTAAGAGTTCTTTTATGATGTCAAATGGTAAAATTGAGAGATGGATTGAATATAAGTGAAATCTAATTGGAAGACATTTGGCAGCTTTTTAACCCTGAGCACTGAGTAGTACAGGTCATCTCAACAAGGTCAATGAGCAATAAGGCTGAGAGCTTCATTCACTGCCAAGGATATTTCTAGTATAAATGATGCCTTCAAGAAGATAACCATCAAAATCATTTCCCTATAAAATAATACATCATTTAGAGTAAAATGATGGTGAGTCTAACTCCATGCCATTAATAAGTTTCTAATGTCTTTCAAAATCATTGGAAGCAGGCATCTTTGAAACAGCTACACAACTTATTTTTGGTGTAGTGATTATTACCATTTAATATTTACCCCTGTGATTTTCCCCAGTGATTTGTGCCATTAAATATATGCCTTTTAGCAATTTATTGCATACACTTAACCTGTACTATTTACCAACAGGGAAATAGGTTGCTCTGTGAAAGCATATTGCTTACTTGTTCGGTAACACTGCTTAGAGTGTGCAATGGAAAATGTAAAGCAAGTTTCCAGTGAAAGAACAGGAGCAGGAATCTATTACAACCTATAATATAAAACAGTATGTTGACAGTTTTAAAGACAGGAAGTGTGGGAAGAAACTTTATAGGTTGTAAAAAAATCTAATACATAAGTAGTTTTATTTGTTTCTTTTTTTTATTCTTACCTAAATGACAAGGTATTCTGATAAGTGCTGAGAAAATTACTTACCTGGAGATTTACACTACCAAAACATGATTAAAAAAAACACACTGTCAAGTTATATCAAAGTTATAAAGCATGAAATTGAGTTTAATAAATATAAATCAGTGTATCTATTAATGTACAATGTTGTGTATGTACCAATTACATAACACCATTACATATTATTTGTCTCTGAAAAGCACTCAAAAATCTCATAAATAAAAGGTTTAAATGTTGAAGAAAGTTAGAGATATTTTAGTGTCTTGCCTTTACCAAGAATTCATTTTACTTTTATTGCCATCCAGTATATTTTCATTTTATGTGTTAGGAATCATTGAAGTTTCTTTGGTTTTGCTTGCAGAACATCTATATTTATCACCCTCTCTTTTTCCAGACAGTCATGATTATAAAGCATACTGAGTTCACTGATCATTAATTTATGATGGTCTTGTGTTTGGATTTACAAACATGTATTGGATGCATGTCAGTAATCAAAGTCACGAATTATTTCAAACAATTCATTAAAATGCCTCCCATTTCAGGTAATTGTTTATTTTTTTATATGAAATCATACTGTAACTTTAGCCACTCAAAGGGCTCTTATTTTTCTTCCTCTACTATTAAATATTGATATGAATAAGAAAGAAATCCAACTCACATCTATAACATCTACTTTCAGAAGACTGAGTGTTTTAGCCTGTGAAATGTAAAAGTCTAAATATTAATCACTTCTTTATCTTTATGCAGTTAAAGTTTAGCTAGTGGTAGTAGCTTCATAACAAAACCTAATATGACAACATATTTAGAAACTGTTCTTTAATAAATAATGCTTTACTTAAATAGTGAATGGACAAATAAAGGAAGTTTGAAAAACAGTGCTAATTATTTTGAATAGATGATTCTGAGGAAATGTTTGCCTATTTCTTGCTTTGCTAGATTAAAAAAAATCATAATCATCTCCAAGTGATCAACTTTTGGTTTAAAACACATTTTGAATTGTTTTTCTTATTGTGGACTTTGATACCAGTACATAGATGTTGCCCTGAACTCTAATAGCCTCTCAAGAACCAATAAATGTGGAATAATTACTTATTAATAATTTTTTTCAAATGTTAATTCAGAATTAAAATTATTTATTACAAGATACATAAGCCCAGAAAAGTTATTGAAATTTGAGAATTGTCATAGAAAGACCTCTATCAAATCATTTAACAATTTCTAATCACATGCATAGAAAATAATTAGCCAATTTACTAAAATCTCACTATTAACAGTTAAGCACAAATTATATCCCTTTCCCATGTAACCAATCTATTTAGACATTTTCCCCAATAAGAAACTCACAGTTTATAAAATGACAGGATTCTAAGGGAAATAATTCAAAATGAAACTCTTGTCTTTGACTATTACCATTTATCAATACTTACAAGGGTGTAACTGAAATGTTTATTATGAATATTTTGATTGAAGTTTTCAAACAAAGCCTTTAAAGTTGAATCACAAATCTTTAATGTGAGGTGGGGAAAGAAAGAAATGTTTTCATGTATAGAAGAAACATATGTGAGAGTAACTTTGGGGACTCATTCATATTTAGTTGTCTACTCCAATTAACACAATTACAACATATGTTTTGTTAATACACTACTAGGACTTATTAAATGTGTGATCCATTGTATATTGGTGTGTGTGTATTGTAAGGGTATGTAGATATATATTTTATAAAACAATTCAGGGTACTGATGACAAACCCTGAAGAATATAACGTTCTACTATTCATGTATAGAAAATAATGCAAACAGTTTTGAATACATTTTACCTGATTGAAATATTTCTATAATTTAATAGTTTGTCAGAGAACACACATTTACCATAGTCTGAAGTAAATTTATATTCAGAGGCATAATTTGGAGACCTTGTCTTCACACAGTAAATTTTTAAATAAGTAACTAATATGAAACCAAGGGTAGAAACAAAAAATAAAAAAATAAAGAAACCAAGTGTAAATATGTAGCCACTAAACCTACATATTAGGAGTTCTGCTTTTCCACACAAGGGTCTAGTGTGGAAATATTGGTATTTAATGTCATTTGAGATCTTGCTTGGAAAACACCAGTAAAAATTATACCATGATTTTCAGAATTAAGGACAATGGTGGAGCTTTTCCTAGTCACATGTGTGCAACACATATCAAGAGAATATGAAAATGTCTCATATGGAGAAATATGAGACACCTTTCATATACACTAAGTGCAATAAACCCATAATCTTCTGTCAACTTGAGAGCATCAAGTCCTTTTTCTCCTATCAAAAACAATCTTAATGTTTTAAGAAAAATTTAATAAGGTGATAGATATGTGGTCATGTTTTACTTTATAAGTAATTTTAATTTTTCTGGCAGTCCTTATAAGTAGCATGTACATGTCAGCATGTTTCTAATAATTATTGACTTAATATTATGTGTTAACTAGGATATACTCATTATCCAAATAGAGTAAGAAATATGAAGAAAGTAAGTGAATGACCTGTGCTTTCATCAGAAAGAAGAGTATGCTAAAAGGTAGTCACAGCAAATGCAAAGGGGTGGAGGCGCAGGGTGTGTTTGGTATGTTCAGGGGAGTGAGACTAGCGTCAACATGCTGAGAGACAGAGGGAAGAGACAAACAGACTGGAAAAGGCCTTACACTTTACATTTTACAAACATATAACATCACTCTTTTTATATAGCTCTTCTGTAAGAAGAGACATGGTAATGTTTTATGGGTCAAAAGCCCCAAGCTATGAAGACTGGGCAGAATTCTGCTATCAGTGAATGGTCTCTTTCTCCACATGGACCTCAATTTAAAAAAGGGGATGATTTGGTACTTTTAAGATAAGCATTTTCTTAGGAGGAGGTTTTCCTCCAAAGAGAGAAAATTTGATCATGCGAAATGAAAAAGTCCTACTTTTATAAATATAAATTGCAATATACTTATGATATTAATGTGGGTAAAATGTCCAAAAAGCTCCTTGGGATCTTAATATTAATATTAATAATGACTACTCTCTTGCAGGGGCATATAGTTGTGGAACTTACTAGAACTGTCAGCATCCTCTAATGAGTTGAGGTTAGCCATACTATATAGACAATGATACTTAGGGTGCTTCCTTGGTATGTAATATGTTTAAATATTTCCATTTAGAAAATATGTATGCTAAAATTTTCTTTAATTGGATGAGTCTAGAATCTAGTTCTGCACTCTATGCTGTGTCTAACCACTTTATTAAAGATGTTTTGAAACAGGCACGGTGGCACTTCCCTACAGATAACTTCCTACCTCCTCAGGAGAGTGAGGCAGGAGAATTGCTTGAAACCACAAATATAACCCAGTGAAACATCCGTCTCTTTAAAGTACACAAGCATTAAGCATTTTTTAGTGAACTTCGTTTGATCCTTTTTTGGATGTTGCACCAGAAATAGAGACTCCTGGGAAAGATCTGTCCAGTATTAGATGTATTGAAATGTTTAATGACTGAAAAAAATTATTAACGCTCCCAGCAAGAGAGCTGATACATGTCTTAGTTTTTAGTTTTTGGTATGTCTTATCTAATAATCATGGAGAACATGACAAATAAGTATATACTACAAGGATTTCAAAATAACTTCAAAAAATTTCTAGACTAGTACCCTTATACAACCAAGATAAATAAATTACTATTTCATTAGGTAGACGTTTAGTTACATTTTCACACAGAATTTTCTGCCTTTTGATAATCAAGGAATATTTTGAATGAATGAAAAGTAAGGCAAGATAGAATAGGTTTTTGATTTAAGAACCACTCTCATTAGTTGTATTGCGAATCCATGTATGAGTTCTGTTTATGACAAATCATTTTAGAAATTTTTTAAAACTTTTTAAAATTTTAGTCAAAGTCTGTTAACTATCTAATGTAACTCAGCCTTGGTTTCAAGTAGCAAGATAAGGATGATTTATTTACTATAGTCAAATAAATATAACAATGAATGGTAAATGAAAATGTAGTTTAAATAATTTTTATGCATTTCACAATTGTACTCAGCTAATTTCAGTGAACCTAAAATTCAACTGGCTCTGTATCCTTTTATTCCAGCCATGTAAACCAAATTAGTGTATGTAATTCAATCATTGCCATTTAATTTAATTGTGAATCTTTTTCCTAATAGGTATTTTGATAGTTTTGTGAGAAGTCCCAATTTTGCTTCATCTTGATCAACATTTTTCTTTTACAAATAGACACTGATGCACCTATCAAAAGAAGATTATTTAGTAAAAGTTCCTCTCATGATAGTAAAAACTATTCCTGTGTAATCCTTTTAGAGAGTAATTTTTCATTAACAATTTTTACTTCCCCATGTCAATTAGTTTAATATAACACATATCAAAAGACAATAAAAATCAGAGAAATTTTTATTGCTAGATTTAAAAAAATTCTACAAGCTTTCAATTACTTTCTAAAACATATGTACCATAAATCCCCTGTGTTGTTCTTTATTGTTTCCATTTGATAAAATGTTTCTAATGTCATCTCTTTTAAATATCATATTGCTGTTCTTTGGCTTCAACTTTGAGATTTTGTATTCAGAGAGAAATATTGTTTTTTCATCTCAATTTAATGACAAAAATATCTAAAATCTTTTTCATAAAATACAATGGCTATTTAAGTTGATATTTCATCAGTACCTTTCCAATTGAAAGGTATGCATGAACCTCAATTTTTATATGCTAACAATTGTATCATCTATAATAATGTAAATCAAAAACAAATTAATTATACAGTAACAGAAGAGTAATTCAAAAGTTAGTTTAATATTAAATAGCCCTGAGGTGTTGCCTTACAGCACAATAAAGCAGTATTTCTGGAGATACAGCTCAGCAGCATGAGCTCCTACCAGGCAAGCATAACGTCCTGAGTTTGTTTCCAGCACCAAAAAATAAATAAATAAAAATTAAACATTAAAAAAAATCTATGTTCATGAAGCTGTTTTTAGTAAAATAGGAAAAATCTCAGTGTTATGATGCATTCAAAAAAGTAAGAGGTGAAAGTTTACATTTTGAAGCCAGGCGTGGTGATGCATGTCTGCAATTCTAGAACTCAGGGGGCTGAGGCAGGATGATCGCTGTGAGTGCAAGGCCAGCCTGGGCTACATAGTGAGACAGTCTGAAAGAACCAAGATAAAGAAAGGAAGAATGAAAATATTTATATTTTGTGTAACCTCTACTATGTTACAGAAATACAAACCTATGCAAGATAGTTCAGTATCTTTCTAATCTTTAAATTTTTCACATCAGTCACAGTAAATATTTTATTTTAGAAATTGTCAGAAATGATATGAAACTGAAACATAATTGTAAAATATTATAGGGAAAGATGAATCCCCATTAATCTCCCTCAGAATAGTCCCTCTCTTTTCACCTACACTTAGCCCATCATTCTCACCACTTCCTGAAGCAGTTCTGGAAGTCCTCTTCAGTAAATGTCTTTAATTCTTCTGTCATGGATGCTTAGATACCCTGCAGCGATTTGAAACATTTACCTTTTATGCACATTTTAACTTTGTAAAAGAGCAATATGTGGCATGTGTGAAATCCAGTGAGCAAGGTGGATGGGGACACCTCATAATGTCTTCACAAGCGTGCCTTTCCATTGGGTGGTAGTTAACAGTAGCATTCCCTGTGCCTTTTACTTAAGCATGTCTCATCCAGACACTCATGAAAAAGAGCTTCCAAGACTGTCTCAGAAACGATGAGAAAAATGGATGGGATGAGTTGGTCCAAAGAGGGAGTGTTTTGAGGGGTATTAATGGCAATGTATCTTTAACTGTATTTAAATTTGTTCAAAGGTAAACATACACTATGTATTCACATCATACACCTTATTTTCATGTTCTTTCTATATATGACCTTTTTTTCATCACCTCTCTTATCCAATGGAAAAATTTCACAACTCACTGGGTCCTGAGAATTAGAAATGTGTAATTCCACATTCCAGGTGGTTCTGTATCTTTAATCCAATAGATATATTAAAATACTGTGTCTTGTAATTTTAACTATGAAAAGCAAAAACCAGTATTCTAATGATTCAGGGACTGTAAAGGTAAAATTAATATAAGTAAAATTTCACTTTTATTATCATAGAATTTCATTTTGTGTATGTTTCATGCATTGTGCTAATAAAATAGAATTTATATACCAGAATATTCATAGTATACATCTCGTTAAATTAACTTATAGTGACTGTGATGACAATTTTAAAATTTTCTGTCTTTTTCAAACACTAGTTTCTCCCTACAAACCATAAGGTTTAATTGTTACAGATGCTATTCTTATAAGAAGTAGAAAATATGGTAAGGGTTTTATTCATTCTATTCTACTAAAAAAGTGACATTTACAACATAAAATTGTGTTGTCATTAACATATTAAAATGAAACATGTTTGCTTAATGTTTTCTTAGTTACTTACTTATAGTATATGTATAAAAGTTATTGTTTCCACTTTACTATACACCTATATGCAATATACATACTAAGGATATGTAGTACTTTTCTGTATTTTATTTCTACTGTGAATCTTTTAAAGAGCCTTACCATAACAAATACTGTAGATATTTTGAAAATGTTTCAGTAATTTAAATTTGCATACTTTTTTGTGCTTTTTTGTCAAATTTAACTTATCTTACTACATTTTCAAAGCATGAACACCAAAAGGTGAAACCCTTTAATTGAATGTATACACATCATTAACTTCTTACAAAAGATTAAATTCTATTCTAACCTAAAATTTTATCTGATATGCCAGATCTTTTCAGGTCTTCAAATTTCTCTTTTCTACTACACTCTACACCGAGAAAGGAGTCTTACTGACATCTGATTTATCTTTGCTTTCTCAAAAATTTCCAATCTAGTCTTTTCCAGTGGTATAAGAGACAGAATTTTGCAGGATCACGGTTCATTATCACGTTATTTCTTTACCCTTTAAAACCTAGGAGCATTCAGTTGTGCACAAGCTCTGGAGCTTTCTCTTCCTATGCATGTTAGCTTCTATCCTAATCACAGTGGCATATTCACAGAGTTCCTTCACGGTATCCAGATGTCTAGGCTCTGTTGATTTTTCTGCACAACTGAAGTTCATGGTTCCCCTCTTCAAACCTGATGCTGGTACCTCTTTCCGCTTTATTAGAGAACATGTAGTATTTCTTCAAACATCTGTTAATAGTTTAAAATATATTATCTTCATGGTAAGACTGCTCTTAAGTATAACCCCGTTTGTGTCAACGAGGCTATACTTACTATATGTTTGTGTTTATTTCTTACAGTTTTCATCCTGCCTCTGCCGAGTGCGATGGAAGTTTTAGGGGATCATTATGATGTCACTTCCTTAGGCTACAACCACTACACGGGCATTTTCAGTCTTTCAGTTATTCAGTCATCAGTAACTGTTGTCTCTCTTCTAACAGTTTGTACGTTTGTTTTTCTAATCTTCCTTGCTATTTATTATTCAACTAGTTTTAGAACCATAATTATGTGCTTATTTTGTATGTTTCTCCAATTTGTCTCAAATTTCTCTTCATACTAGATGGTTATACACTAAACGAATATTTTCATTCTATTATACTTTATACATTGTTCCTTTACTCTTTCTGCTGGCTTGTAGATTTTAAATATCCCCCTCCTGCCCTGCTGAAAAACTCTTTTCACCTTTGTTTCTGGCCTTTGTTCCTTTTTTCTTGAAACGTTGCCCTATCATCAATCATTTCCTTAGCTGTAATACTGTGTTTTCTCTAAAACGTTTTCTAATCATATACAGACACAGATATCATCGATTTTCCAAAATTTTCCACAGTTCATTCCAACCTTTCTGATCGCCCTCATCTCTCACTACTGACATGTCCAAACCTCTGATACATTCGCTGCCCCAGGTAAAATGATCCACTGTGATTCTTTGATGCTTCTCTTTGATCCTTTGACCACTATGATCCTTAGAAAATCCTAAATCAATTCAAATAAATTGTCCAAAAATACTAAGGTAATTTTACTGTTCATGTTTTGAGAGGAAAAGATAAGTAATTTTACCTGATTTGTAATTGTAACTGCTATTATGCACTGTTTCGTGTACCATTTCCACATTACTAGGGAGATTTCAAATGGGTTTAGATAATGAAGCATTGGAGAAATTCTGATTGAGAAAATTTTCATGCAATGAAATTTTGACATGCACTATGAATTTATTGAATGTGATTTTTAGCTATGAAGACCAGAATGATTCCATTCTTTTGAACATTTGACCTTATATTTTACTGAAATGGATTTAAATGCAATTCTTTTCTATGTGATTACCACTGCAATTGAGTACATGACAGGACTCATAATAAAAGTTTCATTCCTTATATAAAATATGCATGAAATGACTCATTGCCTTGGAATAGTGCTGGGTATGTTGGCATAATAATCTGAAAAACAAAATCTACTATCTTATGCTTATTAATTCTCTGATTTCTATTTAAAATATCAAGCTTCTATCTAAAAATATCAGATGGCTGTTCACTTTTCATTTTAACAGACATATATATGAACATAAATATTAACTGCAGGCTTTGTGAAACTATTTCAAAACTAATGTTAATTTGCAAAATTATTTTCATTTATGCAAGTCTGTATTATCTGTCAGGAGGACTTATAAAATGATACTCATACATTCTCTAGTATTCAAAAAATAACATAGTTGCTATGTATTACTATTATCTGAATTTCCAAGTAAAAAAATTTACATGCAAAAGTTTAAATAACATGTTAACAACCACACACTATGTATGTCTAATGTAAGTAATTGAGTTTAAGTGTAAAGTCATTTCATGTAACTTCAAATTTCTTGTTCTGTTCTCTAAAACTCAATGCTGAAGACTCATGTATTGCATTCCATGATAACTGGTACTGCATAATAGAACACCGTAGCAAATATAGAGTTTAGAGACTTCAATAAAGATACAGATTGATTTGGAAGAATGAATTATCAAAGGGATAAAAAGCACATAGGGAGAGTACTCTCACATGATGCCAATTAACATTCTTGGTTGAAATGAGAAAATATTCTGAGAATCAAAACATTCCTAAAAAATGTTCTATCACCTTCCCCCATAATTTCATTATTTCCACCCTTAAAAATTACACTATGTATTTGGACTCAGATAAGGAAATACAGTGTCTGCAGTAGATATTTAAAATAATACCAAACACTTTTTAGTCAAAATATAGTATTTCAGAGAAAATATTTCAGTGATATAAAGTTACTCACTAAGATGCAAACTTTCTAGACTGAATTTATTACCAAAATATACACCTGTGTTATATTATCTAAGAAGTTTAAAACATACACATAGGTAAATGGTAATTCTTTGAAACATGACAAACCAAGTCTACATAAGGTCAATATTGTGAGATTAAAAATAGCCATCAAAATAATTTGCAATTGACGTTAATGAATTGTGCTCTTGCTTTAGTGCCTTTGGTGTATGCAGATTTACTAAAACATATATATATATATATATAAAATTTATCTATCCATCTGTCTATCTAGTACAATATGCTCATCCTAATAGTTTTCCTTTCAAGGCAGTAGTATTGTTAGTTGCAGTGTATTTGTTCTATTCACTACATAGTAAAATCTTGCACTTTTGATTTTATTGTGTAAGTAAAAAAGATTCTATTGTGTAAATCCAACTAGATACAGAGCAATATAGTTCAATTAAATTAACTTTAGTTTTTTCTTTCTCTTCATTTTCCTGCTTTACTCACAGTGATCTAATTACTATTGTAAGTCATTTTATTTCTATTGTCTTCCTTTTATTGATCTCCATTGTATCCACTTAAATAAAAAAAGGCTTAAATCACTCATTTAGTTACACTCTTACACACTGACATTTTCATATATTTATGACTATCAACTACTAAGACTTCAGAATTGGTTAACAGCATGAAATGAATTCCAATTACATTTTGGTCTTTGAAGTGGATCTATTTTTCTCCTAGAAACAAAACTAAATAATTTTAGAATTCTGTATTGTTGCTACCCTTTTTCCTTTGCTTTTTTCTCTTTAAATAAATTTTTTAAAAATGCATAATTGCTATTGTAAAAAAGAGAGGATATAGAAAGTGCTATAAAAGATATAATTGCATGAATATTTAAGTGTATAGGATTGATAACCATACTTCTAAGTTCTTGTTAGATTTTTGTACAGATCTGTTTGCAATCTCACTGCTTGAGTGTCTACTAGGTATGCTCTAATTTTGTAACTTGAACAACTATTTCTAAAAGGACAATATGTAATTTATCAATCAGTGATCTCTTACTGTTTTTCCTTTTTTTGAGATTCTCTAATATTTCTACCTTTTTTCTGTTTTTTCTCTTTAAATAAAAAAAATTTAAAGAAAAACTAAGTAATAATATGCAACAATATATCTAGCTAAATTTAGACAAGATTCCAAATTTCAAAATATCTCATGTTTATTTAAATGACCTTATATAACAATCTACCCAAAGATGAACAGAAATGTTGGCATCATAAAGTGAATAAATAAGAAACTGTGACATATTCTTGAGTTCTATTATCATCTTTATCTTTGAATTTCAGTTGTTCTCGCATTTTATATTCAAGAATATATCAGTTGTTGTAAGTTGTGAATAAAATAAACATGCTTTGTCAGTTTCTACTGATAATGAAGTGAACCATATCCATTGATTTTGACCATTTTTAATCTTATTTTTTTAAGAAGAAGTCAATTTTCTGTAGTTCTGGATAATTCATATACAAGTGCCTGGAAAATGCCCACAAAGCCAATTAGTAGGCAAATGAATATGGGAAACAAAACAACTACAAAACAGACACAAATACAGATTGTTACAAATCTCTAAAATGGAAAGGATAAGGGAAAAATTCGCATTTTTGTAATGTAATACATACACATAAGCTTTACTAGATCTGAAATGTTAGTATTTGTATTGATGTTGTTAGTTATATTTATGTATACACTTAGCCCTAAGTTGTTGATATTTAGAAGGTAAGGACTACACTTAATATATTCCATGGTGGTTTATGCTTTAGAGATAATGGATATAAAATTTGGATAAACTTTTAATTGAATAACATGTCTAAATATAGTTTTAAATATAAAGAAAGTAATTTGATTCTATGAATTTGCAAAATATAAAATATTAGAAGTTTACATTAGATTTAATGTTCTAAAGCTTTGATTTGTATTACTAGTGAAAACAGGAAAATATATGTCCTCAATATACATATTTATTCTAAAGAAAAGAAAATTTTGGTAGTAGAACAATGCAAAGTTTACTGGTTAGAGAATTATTTTTATTTATTTATTTACTTCCTGCTGCTGAATACCAGAAAAATTTGTTTCAATATTTCCTTCCTTGACAAATTTCCTTGGTGATAGCAGTTGCATTAGATTTGGTTAGAAGAGAGAAACTAATAGTGATGATCTTCAATGAAGTTTGTATGATAACTCCAAAAGTGTAAAATTATCTCATGTAACATTTATATCCCACTACAGCATGCAAATATGTATGTTACACCATTCTCAATGGCTTACACAGTATTGTATCATTCTGTTAACATTTATTACATAAATATTATCACAGAGAAGTATTGTGGCATGTCTACATTTTAGTGGACATGGATTAATATAAAAAGGTTTCTCATGTAGCTACCTGGCTTGAGTCCAAAGTTGAGCAGGGTTCGTAAATAAACACATGGAAGACTAGTTGGATGATAGTATCGAGTTGTATGTTTCAGGCAACTGAGTGTGCAAATCATTATGAAGAGAAGTAATAATACTAGGCTTGTTTTCAGGAAGATCACTTTAATACTGGTATAGAGAATATAATAGAAATGTACTTGAAGCAATGACCTCTAAATAAGCTGTGCATAGCATCCAGAAAGAAGAACATGAAAGCCTGAACTGAAGATTTGAAAAAGAATATCGTATTGATGATGACTGTCAAGTAGACTAGATGCCTCATATTATTTCAATAATAATTTAATTATATTATCTGTACCAGGAAACTTTCGAAAGTAAATGGAATTTCTATTTATCATGAAGAAGAAATGACAGGTTTACACTGAAACTGTCCCAAGTAAAATGGAGAATTTTTATGCATGGTGTACAGGAGAGAAAGACCAAAGAAACCTTCAATATTTTCAATGGTATAACAAATACATGTATTTTATTTTATTTTATTATTATTTTGTACCTGGGATTGAACTTAAGACCTTGCACTTGCCAGGCAGGAGTTTATGCTGCTGAGCTATATCCCCGACACTTTCAATGCTATAAATGGAAAGCAATTTCTAATGATAGAGAATTCAAGGAAAGTTTGTTGCAGGAAAAAAAATAATTAGCTCTGTTTTTGGATCCTATGCTTTAATACAGAAATATTCTGCAGACAGTTTGAATTTAGGGCCATATCTCTGAAGTTAGATAAATACTAGAAATAAACATTTTGGAGCCTCTGGCATACTGAGGGAGTCAAAAGATGTAAGGATTAGAAAGGGATCAGAGAAGAATGTTAAGATTTGGGAAAGTTAGCACACAACAGAGATGAAAATGGTGGACCTCTGGATAAGGTCCTAATTCAGAGGTGGCTGCTGTGGAATGGCAGAGAAGAAACTACATTACTGTAGGATGGCAAACGACTGAGAAGTTAAGTAATGCCTATTAGACATGATGATAAACTAACATTTTAGGTTTTACTATACGCTCAATTCTAAATGATTTCCATAGATATTCTCACATAATTCTCAGACATTCCTGTGAGGTAGATGCTTTAATTCATCATCATTAGTTCATAGGTGAAACTCAGATTTCAAAATGATTGCACAGCTTTGCATATTGGTATATCATCACCAGTAAAAAGTGAGACCTAGATTTAAACCACACTATTATTTTATGGCATGTTCTTTTTGTTTATTTTTTGTTTCTTTGGTTTGGTTTGGTGGTGGTAGGCATGGAATCTGAGACATGGTGCACTGTCCTTTAAATATTGAAGATTTGCTATTTTCTCAGTCGTATAGAAAAACCAAGAAGCGGTAATGAAGAACTTTGACTTGGAATTCTCACCACTCCTTTGAGTTATTAAAGAATTATAGTTTTCTTCAGTTGACAGTTATTAAAATTCATGTTTCCCCAATGCACATCCAGTTTTCAAAGTATAAATGGTACAGTGTTCTACAATGGCCTTTTTGAATGTCAAATTTACTGTATTAGATAGGCTGAATGGCATTGGAAAGGCATATTAATTTTCCCTGTGACAAACGAAATATGAAACAAGTATGGAAGACGGGTCCACTGTGGCACTGATTTGAGAATTCCTGGAGAGAGATGAAAGGTCTTGAGTAATTTATCATAAGTAAATAGTGAAAGGGAAGGAAAGAGAAACAGTATATTTGAAAGAATGGAATGGATTATGTTTCAAAAGAAAAGGAAGAGACTTTTCCAGGTTTGACTAGGTTAGGTCTGATGGTGACAGCTATTCGTGATTTGTGACCTTGAGCAAGTCATTTAATTTTTCAGTCTCAATATTCTTGTGTGTAAAATGAGAGTTTGGGGATAATGTTTCTTCCAGTTGTAACTTTTCTTTTATAATCTTAAATATTTGCTTGGTTTTGTTTGATGATTTACTATCTCTGTTCAAAAGAAACTTCTTTTTTGCACATTAAAGGAAAATAACATAAGAATATTATGTTGTGCAGTGAAATGGATTCCAGAATATGATGTTTCATATGAGACTTTTCATGTGGTAGAAGTGTTTCTTTGCATGTAATAGGATGAAAATTTCATTATACATTGTCTCCTACAATGTCATGTCATAATTTTTATCATATTGTTCACCCTAAAGTTGACTCTTAAGTAATCTAATGCCTAATGCCTATATATTATTCTACTCTTTTCTGTTTTAACATCTTTCTCTTGAAATTCTTTCAAGAGAATGCAAATAGATTCATCTGACCTGTGACTACTTGGTTTATAATATTGTCTTCCAAATGGTAAACATTTATCATTAAAGTAACCTGTTCTTTAAGCTTTATTCTTCTGGTAAAATACTTGACACACCGAATTTTTTCACCAACCAAGTTCTTTCTTTTTGAAATGATGAAAGACTGCATAGTGAGGAACAGGTTTGGTACACCTGTGCCAAATGGGTTGGGTATTCGTTTTGTGGCTGCTTTTCTGAAACTTCTGAGGATCAGTTCCTTATGCGATAAATGAGAAATTAGTTCCTCATGCTCCTCTTTTTGTTTTTCAAGGGAAATTCTGAACAAAAGCAACCTGGTCTTCGAAGCTAATGTTCCTGACTACTTTACAGAGATCTAAATATTAAAATGCAACATAAAAGTACTTCATTATCTCAATGCCACAATTGGGGAATATTAGTCATTTGGACAAAGGTTTAGAGACAAATTATATTTAGTGTACCATGAGAAAACTATAGTTTTATTTGATAATAGCTTTCATATTATAGCATGACTTTGAAATCTAAACCACTAACTTTAAAAATGATAATTAAGTACAAAAATAATAATAGCTCTTATTCAGTGATCATTACTTGTACATAATGGTTATTGCAACATGTTTCTAGAGAATTATTTATCTCTTAGCAATAGCATTAATGATAAAATCCACTTCTCAAAAATGTACATCTTGGGCCTGGTGATGGAAGTCAGTGGTAAAGTGCTTGCCTAACAGGTACACAGCTCTAGGTTTGATCCCTAGAATTTAAAGAAGAAAAGAAGGAAAGAAAAGAAAGAAGGAAGGAAGAAAGGAAGGAAGGAAGGAGGGAAGGAAGGAAGGAAGGAAGGAAGGAAGGAAGGAAGGAAGGAAGGAAGGAAAGAAAGAAAGAAAGAAAGAAAGAAAGAAAGAAAGAAAGAAAGAAAGAAAGAAAGAGAAAGAAAGAAAGAGAGGGAGAAGGAAAGGAAAGGAAAGGAAAGGAAAGGAAAGGAAAGGAGAGAGATGAGAAGACAGAGAAAATGGGGTGGGAGAAAGGAAAGAAGAAAGGGAATTAACTTTGGGGACAACTATATATAGTTTATAAAACTAAATGTATCTACATATTTTTTTCTGAAATTTTCAGTTCTTTGTATTCTTTAGTGATGCTATGTAGATCAAATTGCATCTGGGGAAGGGAGTGGAGGAATTGGGGGAGTTGTTTACTGAAAAATTAGTGTATGTTCAGAAATCATACTTTTTTTACCTTTTAACTAATTAAGAGCCACCATCTGCTGAAACTGTCAAAAGAATTTTTTTAAACAACATTAATTTAAAAAAAAACCATGATAAAGTTGATGGACCTGTGTCAGGACAGGCATGGGACTTCTACCTTTTGCAGCTGTTTTTAAGAATTCATTTAGAGCCATATTCCTTGTTAAAGCCATCTTTGGAGTATCTAAGTTTTCCTCCTCTTCTTCCATCTTTCAATGTGTCCTGTTTTGAGTCATCATAACACACCTGTCCATGTTTATCACTTCTAGGGAGAAGCAGAGAATGGAGGAAAGGAGAAGAAAATGAAAAAGAATTAAGATGTGTATGTAAATTCACCAATTCCCCAAGATGAATGTAAACATTATGTACTGCAAACATGTCTAATAAAAGCATAACTGGAAAAATTGAAAACCAAATATTGTTTTGAGAGCAGGGCAATATATATCCAATAGTGGTCACCAGACCTACTGTGTTTCACTCCAACTTCTGATTTCACACTCTCATTGTTTTGTTCTATTCAAACCTCCAATACTTCCTTCTCTGTTTGTTATGTGTTTTTATCTGTGTGTGTGTGCGTGCTTCGGTGCATGTGTGTACTCTCCTACATAGCCCCAAATGAAATACTAGCAATCATTTTCATCGTGCAGATATCAAACTTACCAAACAACATAGCCCGGTACTCACTTTTCCTGTCCTTGTTCCTTTTTTTTTTAAATCACTATTTTTACTTTTGCTCTAAACCTAAGCCTTTCTCACTTAAATGAAAATATGCATTCTACAATCAGTTCTCTTTCCAATGCCATCAAGATTTCCTCTCAAAAGAAATATCATTGTCATGTTCTAGAATCTTCTGCTTAATGTCCTAGGATCTTCTGCTTAAGAAAACATTCTATGTGTGACAATAATCTCTCCCTATCTATCTCTTCCCAACCATCTGCTTACCCTTTCAGCAAGTTTCTTAAACACTGTTTATGATTACTTTCCCAATATATCGCCAAATTGTGCCTCATAATTTCCAGATAGCCACTGTAAATACTCTATTCAAAGAAACCTTGTTTGGACTCTCAGTCATCTACATGTTATTAAGTACAAGCCATTTTCTTCTCAATCTATTTTGGCTTCTTAGTGTCATTCTACAATTGTCCCTTTCTTTTCTAAATATATTTTTCCCTTAGTCTCTATAAACACAGAACAAATCTAGCTTCTACCTTGCCTTGGTTCTCTTCTCTTTCAATCTCCTCTTCAGATTTGTTCCCGTTTTCTGAATGGCAGAATGTGCTCTAACCTTTGAGCTTCGCTCTTATACATGGTCTTTCTCTAAATGATCTCATTTAGTCCTTTCCTTATAAATGTGGTCTATGTATTGGTAACTCTTCCTTTCCCCTCTCTCTTCACCAGAAAAAATAATATGTATAAAACTATTTACTCTAAATTTGATATAAAACATGTATGTAAAACACCAAATGACTGAAATAAAGTATTTGGTGCTCCCTCCATTGCATTAGAAAAAGACATCCTCCATTTTTTTCTATGCCAGTATTCAACACTTGCATTCACCCAACTCTTAAATAAAAATTAGGACCTTTTTCTTCATACTTCTTGATTTTCTCCTGTTCTATGTATCAGGGCTAATGTTAGACTACATTTCCAAATTATATCCTACATTAACCCATTTCTTCATACTGGCAAAATGGTCATTGTAATGCAATTCTTGGACTCATCCATTTTACACAAAAAACAAAATTATTCGTATCAACAAAAAATTCATGTTACATCCCTACTTAAATCTGTTCAATGTTTCTTATTTTCAGTCACACAGCAACTCCATTGTTCCTTTTGCCTCAAGACTCCAGTTTTAACCCACATCACACCTATTTCTCCAAACCTAGTTTCCAACAACAGACAAGCTAATTACCTGTGTCTTTCTCAGCTGACAAGTTTGCTCCCCCCTTTTCTGTCTTTATATTTGCTGTTCTCTCTGTCCAATGTGCACTGTGGCACAATTTCTTCATACAGGGGTCCACCTCACTACTCTTAATCTCTTCCAAACATGCTCCTGTAAAGGGACATTTCTTGATGGCAAACGTTGCCTCATTCACTGTCTAGAACTTTGTTCTGATTTCCTTTTGGAATTATTTTTGTTTGGTTTGGTTTAGCTTTTTAGTTTTTGAAATGGAGGTCTTGCTATGTAGCCCAGCCTGGACTCGAACTCATGGTGATCCTCCTGTTTCAGCCTCCAGAGCTCTGGGATTATAGGCATGTACCACCATGCCCCACTGTACTACATTTCTTAATTAGGTGAAATGAAATGGGTATCTGGTTACTTAGCATAAAGAACTGTTAAATATCTTTCTTTGTCTTATGCAATAAACTAAGTGGATAAGATATTGGCCTTCTTTTGTGGGAATGAAGGAAGGTAGTTTGTGAGAGGTAATGAATAGAGAAAAGGTAGTTTTGCTATTTGATACTTAAATTCAATTTCATGTTTTTCATTTTAATTAAAAATTATTTAAAATTATGGAAAAGATTTGTACATGAAAGTCCAAAGTTATGTTTAAAGAAATCTTGCTTCCACTCAAATTATAAATTCAGTATAAAAATAAGTTATTCAAAAGATAACATAGAAAGCAGATTTTCAATGACTTAACAAGGAAATGAATGTGTGAAAATTACATCCTGTTCAACAAATATGTATCAGGTACCTTAAAAGTCACATAGACTTATCACATAACATATATCATACCGGGAGAATTGCTAGACCTGTAACTTCTAGAACACTGCATTGCATTTAGAAAACTCATAAAGCTATTTGATGAAAGGTCACATCTCTCAGCAGCTGCATCTCTCAAATCCATTACACTACTGCAGTCCATACTGTATATGTAACTAGAATAATATTGTGCATGTGAAGTTAAGAGTATTTTTCTCTTTTCCTAAAAAGATTTTAATGGTTGTTGATTTTTAGATAAAGTCTAGAATAGCTGCTTTCATTGTTCACTCATGAATATATTTCTTTAATTTTAGTATACTTTTCCTTGGATATTTTCATATTTTATTTATTTATAAAATGCATAAATTTGTATTTCTACTGGGGGCATAAATATATATGTATATTATATATATATATATGTAGCTATACACAACAATGTTTAAATTATGAGGTCAACATGAAATTAGCTATTTAAAAAATTATACTGCTAAACATGGTGAGGTTTTACTGTTGTTTTATTGTTGTTACATATCTCAAAACTGCATTAGATAGCTTTGAACACAATCTTTTTCCTTCTTTTTTTTTTAGCTTTTAGATAGTTATTTTTAACTCAGTGATATATTTAATTAAGTGCTGCGTCTAGTAGTAGTTCCAGTTCCTGGGCTACTATTGTCTGGACTGAAATTTTCTTGATAACTTTTACTTGCATTCTTCACATTAAAGTCATCCCATGGTCTTTTGCAGAGCTCTTTACATGTACTTGCCCATTTTACGAGGTTTAGCTTAGTTATAATAAAATATGGTGATCCCAAGTTGCCTTCCCATCGTGCACCTAAACTGTAATAGTTCACGAAGTACTGCAAGTGCATAGATGAAGGTTGCTCTTCCTGGAAACCCATCCCATTGCACAACTACAACCTTACCTTCAGGGCACTGTGCTTCCACGTGTGTGACAGCAGACCGTCCTACTGTATGACCAGCTGAAGGATTCAGTGTAAACACATGCAATAAAAAGTAACGTTTAATTTTCCTAGTTTCCCTTGATGCAAAATAAGAATTAAACTTGTTTACATTTTCCTATCACACTTCACTCTGTCATCTTTCATGTTCTGAAAGATGTGTTTACTCCATGGTTGCAGTGAATTAAACATAATCCTTTAGCTTCAAAATTCTCTGTGACATAACTCACATCCATTTATTACAGTACAGAGGGGACTTACATGGAATTATTGTTCCCACCTGACACCTTTTGTATCAAGCAAGCTGCCCTAAACACTATCCTGTCACCCAAGCAGGTTCTTCTCTCCTTGCCTTTCTTCAGTGCTATGTCAAATGTCGTGTCATCTGCCATAGCGTGACAGTAGCCACCATCCCTCCGTCATCTCTGACTGCCTCACAGCTAGCACAATGATTTATAAAGCAGGAATTCAGTATATAGTGCTGCTTGATCTGAAGGTATTGTTGACAGTAAAATTTCCATTCTTAATTTTAAAGTCACTATTCTTTCTTTTGTTAATAGAGTGAGCATGATATTGCTTGTATGTCTGTAGATGTTAATTTCCTTTCGGAAATTTTTGTTTTTGGAAAAATCCAGTACATAAGAACCAGCCATCAAAGGCAGATGGTGCCAAGAGACTAAAGAAGGAGGCCAGTGCATGCAGAATAGCATGGAGTGAATTATATTAGAGATTAATGGACAGAAGCATGTCTTAACAGCAAAGCAAGAAGCGGGGAGCTGGAGGTGTCAGTGCTAAAGTAGATAAAAGTGGGATACCATCACCGAGAAAATATCTCTGCTTTCTCAAAGTTATTAGCATCAACCTCAGTTAACAAACCCTCGAAAAATGCTCAGCTCACTATTTAAATGACTTTGTTTATCTGGTAAGGTTTGGAATTAATGCTTGATTCAAATGTCAGTAACAATCTGGCCATTGCAACCAGGGTCTTGTAGTTCTGACAAACTGGATCCCTGCACTTTCTTTCATTTATCAAATTCTCCATTGCATTTTACCAAGTTTTTATAAACACAGAAATTATTTGCATGACTGCATTAGAACTCTAGATTGACATTCATCTTAAATGTTTCCATAATTTTTAGTTTAAACTGCACATTATCATATGTTGTGTCTCTTTCTAATTAAACTCTGGCACTGTCAACGTCTATAATCATGAATAAAACTGACAACTATAGTATAACATCAAGGTATTTTGATCCTGAAACATTTTTCTTAGGATATAAAGAACTAATATAAAAATGACTTCAAATTTTACATGACTTTCCAAAAACAACCCAAAGCATGAAATTCAGATTGGATTTAATATCCTGCCCTGTTCAAAATTTTTAAAATAGATGATTAAATGTGCAATTTGTGACATCATTTGAATTGTTCTCAGTAAATCCAAATCATGGAAGTTGATTCCTTATTACAGTCTCCTAACTGGAATGTCTGTATTGACAAAAGATGTCAATATCAGCTTTCTCTATTTCATCCTAGATACATTTTTATCATCTGTTTCCCTCGAGCGTGATTCTACCAATGAAGTCATTTTTATTTACTTAATGTTCTACTGGGTAAAAACTGATTTGCAAGGGCCAAGGAAGCTGCTTTCTTCTACAGAAGTCTAGCATTCCACTCTGCAGGGTGTAGGGGGAACTTACAAGGTTGTAACTGATTATTGCATCACAGTCTCAGGTTCCACATTTTTATCCAGCAAGCTTCATGTCGCCTTTAGGATTAGCTGGTCTTGTGGAAAGATAACCATAAAGGCACAGAGATATTTTGTGCAGCAGTGTAACATTACAATGATGATACCAAGTCATTTATTAAAAATCCTCTTTAACAAGGTTTATCTTCACCAACATAGCAACTCCTATACTCTTCACTTCCAGGCGCCATGGTCATAAACTTCTAGCATTTGCAGTTCTAAAAAAAGCTATTTCCAAACATATGTGATAACACTTGCACATAAGGAGATATAGGATTTAGAATTGTATATACAAAGAATGCTTCAAAACAACTACAACTATCTAACATTGATAAAGCATGTAATGATAAAGTATGGCTTCATTTTGTGTATAATTGAAACATATGTGCCTAAATTTTAGAAACTCATACAAGAATGTATCCTTCGAATAAGAATGAAAACTTTTTTTCACTCACATTTGGGGTGAGGTTTTTTTGTTTGTTTTTTGTTTTTACAGAGAACTAAAGCAAGCAAGCATTTTTTGTGGCATCCTTCACTTCAAAGGAGCTCATTTAAAGAACATTTGTACATTTATTTTTGAGTAGCATCCAATGGACAATATTTTATCTGCAAACCTTCATACAGAAGTTTATGTTCCACTATCTTTGTGTAAAAACAAAACAAAAACAAAAACAAAAAAACAAGAGGAGCATGGAATGCTGTGTCAAATGATTTTTCCTAAATAATGACTGAGATTCTAGCATTCTCTTGATAAAACAGAGCATCTTGAGATCATTTATTCTTAAGTCAGGAGATCCGCACTGTTTCTCTCATGTAACCATGAATAAAACCCTAAATAATTAAAATAAATATGTATTTAACTTCCCTTAACCCAAACACAAATAGGTCTTAATCCAAAAATCCATGATCTAGTATCATTATTAACTTGGTAACAGCAATAAGCAGTAAAATGAAGCATACAAAATCAAGCTCAAATTTGTTACTCAGTAAGAAACCGTTGCTCACTTTATGATATAATAATTTAGAAACTGGTCATTCTTCACAGTCCTAATGAAGTTCCTCATGTTTATGTGATCTCTATTTTATAACTTCTTAGTTTTCTCATTTTTATAATTGTCCTTTACTGTTGGCATAAACATCTAGAAGATGAGTGATTATGTTTTATTCCCTGTTAATATTGTTTGTTACATAATTCATATTTGTTTTTCCTCTATATTTATAAGTTTTCAGAGTATAGTTTGATCATTATATTTTCTATTCAGATGGAGAATTCAAAAAGTAGAATTTTGAACAGTGAGTTCATGTGACATCACTGAAGAATACCCCAAACTAGTCACTAGTCACAGAATATAACAGAAATATAAGATATTTTCTACAACTCTAGAATATTTCTAAAGTTCAAGTTATCCTACTAATATTTCATCTTAACCATTGTATTGCTCTTAATAGCTTGTTTTATAATGAACAAATGATTTGGTACACTACATATGTAAAATACCCAAGCCATCTGTTATTAACAAAAGAGAAACTACCTGTAAATTAAACCAATAGTTAATTCTCAAAGTAAACAACTAACTACACAAGTAAAACATATGGACAAAACTGTTATTCTGTTGTATTGTCTATTTTTTTAAAGTTTGATAGCTAAGAAATTATACTGCAAGTCACAAAGAACCATAATCTACTCAGTTAAAGGGAAGTTATTGACATGACTTTTCATCTATACTGGAAATTCACGTAAAGGAAGTTAACAAATGAAAGAAATGGAAATTACTGACAGAAAAGGCCAAGGAGACAGTTTAACTGAGTGCAAGAATTTTAAAGGGGACATGGAAATCATCATATTTATATGTTTAAATTGGGTTTGTTATAGGTTAATATAGAGTAAAAAAATATATATATATCACTTTCTGGGAAAGGCTTAGCCAAAAAGGGAGAGGAAAAAGTGTGACCTCATTTCAACTACTAATAAAAGAAGAACTGAAAGAAACAAAGAGATTAGACTAATTATTGAGGAAGTGTTTATCATACACCATACTTCACATAAAAGTCACAAAACAGAGCCTCTAGCTTAATTTTTAACTTAGTTTTTAATTATTTAAAACCATTTATTGTGTTTCATTTACAAAACATATTGCTATTTTGATATTCTTCAACATGGAAAATATGAAAATTCTACTCTTCCTCTATTATGAATCTTTCAGGGTTAAAATAGGAGTAAAGGCTTGAGGTTTAGCTCAGCAGCCCAGCACTTGCCTAGCATGCATGAAGCCCTGGGTTCCATCCCCAGAACAGAACAAAAAAGTAATACTAATAAATAAAAATAAAAGAATACTTATGGCTCCCCAGTGGAATAAAGTCAGTACAAAAGCTCCATGCAGCATTTCAGGTAGTCAAAAATAATGACATTTCATTGTATGGCATTGATCCTGCATACTTTAACTTTGATTTAAAAGGAAACTTTGGCAGGCAATTAACCTACATATAAAGATTTGTATAATAAGGAGCTCTTTTTGAATTGTTAATACCTCATTCCTTTTTTCTCCACAGCAGCCCTTTGAGAACTGATCTTTTTAAATGTGAACCACCTCTTCCATAGTTTATTAGCACCAAATCTCTCAGCTCTCCTTCTTGTCTCATGTCACGTGAATCTTCCATAGAGTTCTTTCCCCTTTCTATTTCCTAGGAGATAAAGTATTTCTTTGTGAGAAAGTACTAAAGGTTGCTGGAAAATTCCACAGTCATAAGTGATGTTTCATTGTCTATGCAGCATATCAGTTTCTTGGGTAAAATGTTATTTTAAGAAAATAATATAATATATCCACAAATAGGAGTTATTGGTAAATAAGGATATGAATTGATACTCTGGTGACTATTCAATAGCATGTGCCTAAGATAAAATGTTAGGAAAACTACCAGCCTTATTAAGAACCATGCCTTCAACTTTTCTTAATAGCACCTAACCTAGGAAACATGGGATCCTTTTCTATATGAGAAGCTGATTTTCATGATTATTAAATAATTTTGCAACAAAACTGTTTAACTGAATTAACTGTATTCATTTATAATTCTGTCAACCATCCTTAATCTGCCTTTCAAAACCTTGAAATTTGGTCATGTCACATATGTGAAAACATGTTCTAAATACTTCCCTGCACAAATCTATTGTTAAGCAGATGAACCTACCGTCTTTTCCTTAAATATATGTTTATCACTTTCTCATTTCATATAGTCCTCATTGCTAGATTGTTTTCAATTCTAATTTGTGTAATAGTTTTAGTAAAATGAACCATGCTTCTTTTTAAAATGTATTCTTAATAAAATATATTTTTTTTTAAATTTTTCATTTAAAGGGATAAAACAGAAAAAGGAGAGAAACATTACAGAATTTCCAAAAAAAACATAAACAGTAAGAAATCACTAGCTGATAAATTACATATTGCTCTTCTAGAAATAGTTGTTCAAGTTACAACATTAAAGCACACAAAATGGACACTCAAGCAGTGAGACTGCAAACAGATCTGTTCAACAATCAAACAAGAACTAAGAAATATGGGTAACAATCCTGCACACATAAATATATATGCAGTTATATCTTTTATAGCACTTCCTATTTTCTCTTTTTTACAATAGCAATTATACATTTTTTATTTAAAGAGAAAAAAACAGGAAAAAGGTAGAAATATTACAGAATTTCAAGAAAAGAAGATAAACAGTAAGAAATCATTAGTTGATACATTACATATTATTCTTTTAGAAATAGTTATTCAAGTTACAGAATTAAAACACACAAAGTGGACACTAAAGCATTGAGAGAGCAAACAGATCTGTTCAACAACCCAATAAGAACCTAGAAATATGGTCATCTATCCCACACATCTAAACATACATGCAGCTATATCTTTTATAGAGCTTCCTATTTCCTCTTTTTTTTACAATAGCAATTATACATTTTTAAAATTTTATTTAAAGAGAAGAAAAAAAAACAAAACAGAAAAAAGGGTAGCAACAATTCAGAATTCTAAAAGAAAGAAAGAAAAAGGAGAATGAGAAAAAGCCCCACTAAGAAATCAGTAATTTATAAATTACATACTGTCATCCTGGATGTAGTTGTTCAAGTTACAAAGTTAAAAGGTACATAGTAAATATTTAAACAGACTACAAACAGTTTTGCTCAAAGATCCAACAAAAATTCAGCAATATGGTCATCTATTTTACACACTCAAACTTACATGCAGTTATATCCCTTAGAGCACTTTCTTTTCCTCTCTTTTTTACAATAGCAATTATATATTTTGGTTTTATTACACTTGTAGTTCTTATTTACTTTTTACACTAGAGACACAATATGATATTTATAAATATGATTCTTATTTATTTCACTAATGAGGATAGTCTCAAGTTGTCTCCATTTGCCTATGAAGGCCTCAAGATCATCATTTTTTATAGCTGAGTAATATTCCATTGTATAAAAATGCCACATCTTTTTCATCCACTCTGCAGTTGATGGGCATCTTGGTTGTTTCCAGGATTTAGCTATCGCAAATTGTGCAGCTATGAACATGGGTGCACATATATCACTGTGATAAAAACTTTTCAGTTCTTTGGGGAAAATACCCAGGAAGGGGATAGCTGGATTGAATGGGGCTTCCAATCCTAGTCTTCTGAGAATTCTCCATCTGGATTTCCATAATGGTTGCACCAGTCTACATTCCCACCAACAGTGGAGCAGTGTTCCTTTTTCCCCGCAGCCCCGCCAACATTTGTTATCAGTTGATTTCTTGATGGCAGCTATTCTTTCCGGAGTAAGGTGAAATATCAATGCTGTTTTAATTTGCATTTCTCGAATGACCAGTGATGGTGAACATTTCTTCATGTATTTATTTGTCATTTTTATATCTTTCTCTAAGAATGGTGTGTTTTCTTCTCAGATGCCCATTTTTGGAGAGGGTCTTTGAATTTGGGGGGCTTGATGTTTTTCAATTCTTTATATATTCTGGACACAAGTCCTTTGTCTGAGGGGTTTCTAGTTAAAGTTCTTTCCCACTCTGTTGGTTTTCTTTTCATTCTGTTGATGATTTCCTTTGAAGTGCAGAAACTTTTCAATAATATGAGATACCATTTGTTGATTCTTTGAAGTGTTTCCCATGCAGTTTGCGTTTGGTTCATGAATTCTCTGCCTACCCCTATGTCTCCAAGACTTCTACCTACCTTGTCTTCCACTAGATTTAGTGTTTCTGTTTTAATATTGAGGTCTTTGATCCATTTAGACTTTAGTTTTGTGCATGGTGATATGCATGGATCTAGTTTCAGTCTTTGGCATGTGGAGAGCCAATGTTTCCAACATCATTTATTAAAGAGACTATCCTTCTTCCAGTGGACATATTTGGCCCCTTTGTCAAATATCAAGTGGCTGAATGTCTTTGCAGTTGTGCTTGCATCTTCTAATCTGTTCCATTCATCCTCAGGTCTATTTCTTTACCAGTACCAAGCTGATTTGATCACTGTGGCTTTATAGTACTGTTTCAAGTCAGGAATTGAGATGCCTCCTGCCTTGCTTTTGTTGCCTAGAATTGCCTTTGCTATTCTAGGTTTCTTCTGTTTCCAAATGAATTTTAGTAGTGTGTTCTCTAGATGTGAGGTATGTCAATGGTATTTTGATTGGGATTGCATTAAATCTGTATAACAGTTTTGGGAGTATAGCCATTTTCACAATGTTGGTTCTTCCTAACCAAGAGCAAGGAATGTCCTTCCAATTTCTAATATCCTCTTTAATCTCCTTTTTCAGCATAGTATAATTTTCAGCATATAGGTCTTTTACATTTTTAGCTAGGTTGATTCCTAAGTATTTCATTTTTTTAGATGTTATTGTAAAGGGCAATATATCCATAATTTCTCTCTCAGTGAGTTTTTTGTTTGTGTACAGGAATGCTATTGATTTTTGAGCATTGACTTTGTTTACAGCTACACTACTGAACTTGTTTATTATCTCTAGCAGTCTTTTAATGGAGTTTTTTGGGTCTTCTATATAGAGTATCATGTCATCTGCAAATAGTGATAATTTAACTTATTCCTTTCCTATCTTTACTCCTTTTATTTCTCTCTCTTGTCTGATTGGCCTGGCTAGTGTTTCCAGAACTATGTTGAAAAGGAGTGGTGAGAGTGGACATCCTTGTCTTTTTCCTGATTTTAAAGTGGAAGATTTCCATTTTTGTCCATTTAGTATAATGTGGGCTGTTGGTATGTCATAGATGGCCTTTATAAGGTTGAGGTAGACCGCATGTATTCTGAGTTTCTGAAGGGTTTTTATCATGGACATGTGTTGGACTTTGTCAAAAGCTTTTTCTGCATCTATTGAGATGACCATGTGGTTTTTGTTTTTGGCTCTGTTGATGTGGTGTATTACATTTATTGCTTTGTGTATGTTAAACCATCCCTGCATTCCTGGAATGAACCCCACTTGGTCATGATGTATAATCTTCTTGATGATTTGCTGCATTCTATTTGCCAGTATTTTGTTGAGAATCTTTCCATCAATGTTCATTAATGAAACTGGCCTATAGTTCTCTTTTTGGGTTGGATCTTTCTCTGGTTTTTGTATCAGAGTAATACTTGCCTCCAGGAATGATTTAGGGAGGATTGCTTTCTTCTCAATTTCATTGAAGAGTTTAAGGATTATTGGCATAGAATCTTCTCTAAATTTCTTGTAGAATTCATCTGTGAATCCATCCGGACCTGGGCTTTTCTTTGTTGGCAAGTTTTTAATTACATTATTAATTTCAATAGCTGATATTGGGTTGTTCAAAATTGCTATATCTTCTTGGTTGAGCTTTGGTAGTTCATATATTTCTAGAAATCTGTCCATTTCCTCTGTGTTTTCCACTCTATGTGAGTAGAGATTTTCAAAGTAGGTATTCATGATCTTTTGAATTTCCATGTCATCTGTAGTAATTTCTCCCTTTTCAGTTTATTGCATGAATTTGTGTTTTTTCTTTCTTTCTCTTGATAAGGTTAGCTAGGGGTTTGTCTTATTTTGTTTATTCTCTTAAAAAAAACCCAGCTTATCAATTCATTAATTCTTTGTATTGTTTTTTTTTAGTTTCAATTGCATTGATTTCAGCTCTAATCTTTACAATTTCCTCTCTTCTATGAGCTTTGGGTTTAGCTTGCTCTTCTTTTTCTAGAAGCTTGAGATGGAGTATTAGGTTATTTATTTGTGCTCATTTCGTTTTCTTGATATGACAATTTATTGCTATATATTTCCCCCTTAAGACTTCTTTCATTGCATCCCACAGGTTACATTATGTTGTTTCTATATTTTCATTGAATTGTAGGTATTGATTTATTTCTTCTTTAATTTCATCTGTAGCCCACTGGTTGTTCAAAATGCTGTTATTTAATTTCCATGTATTTATGTAGGTTTTACAATTTCTTTTGCTGTTAATTTCCAATTTAAGTGCACTATGGTCAGATATTATGCATGTTATGATTTCAATACCTTTGCATTTACTTAAGAATGTTTTATGGGATAATATCTGGTCTATTTTGGAAAATGTCCCATGTGCTGCTAAGAATGTTTATTCTGATGTGGTTGGGTGGAGCACTCTTGAAAACATCTACTAAGTCCAATTGCTCACAGGTATGATTCAATTCTGCTATTTCTTTGCTGACTTTTTGTCTAGTTGATCTATCTCTTTGTGACAATGGGCTGTTAAGATCTCCTGTTATAATTGTGTTCTTGTGTATTTGGTTTTTCATGTCCACTAGTATCTGTCTTATATAGTTGGGTGCTCTTGTATTTGGTGAATATATATTTATAATTGTTAGTTCTTCCTCTTGAATTTTACCATTAACAAGTATGTAGTGACCTTCTCTATCTCGTTTAATCATTTTAGGTTTGAAGTTCATGTTGTCTGCAAATAGAATAGCTACCCCTGGTTTTTTCTGGGTTCCTGTTGCATTGAATACTGTTTCCATCCTTTGACTTTTAATCTATGAGTTTCCTTTTGGGTCAGATGTGTTTCTTGTATACAGCATATTGTGGGGTCCTGTTTCTTGATCCATTCTGCCAATCTATTTCTTTTTATAGGTGAATTGAGGCCATTTATATTTATGAATAGCACTGATATGTACTGGCTCGACTTTGCCATGTTATGTTCCAGTTGTTTCTTTCTGCTTTTCCTCTTATTTAATTGCTCATCCTACCTGGTGGTTTATTTCTGTTGTTGTTTTGGGGATTGTGGTCATTTTTACCTCTGTCTAGTATGTCCTTCAGTACTCTTTTTAGGGTTGGTTTGGTGGACATGAATTTCTTCAATTGTTCTTTGTCATGGAAGTATCTTGTTTCTCCATTAAATTTGAATGAAAATTTTGCTGGGTACATCAGTCTGGGTTGAAGGTTGTTCTCCTTAAGGGCTTGAAATATCTCACTCCAAGCTCTTCTTGACTTGAGGGTTTGTGCTGAAAAGTCTGCCATGATTCTAATGGGCTTTCCCTGATAGGTGAGTTGTGTCTTTTCTCTGACAGCTTTTAATATTCTCTTTTTATGGTGTATGTCTGAGATCTTAATTATTATGTGTCTAGGTATGGATTTATGTTGATTGTGACTGGTGTTCTATGTGCCTCACTTATCTGCATATCAGATTCTTTCCCCATGTTTGGGAAATTTTCTGCTATTATTTCTGTAAATACTATATGTATGACATTTGCCTGCACTCCTGTATCTTTGATAATGCTCATTATTCTTATATTGTTGCTCTTGGCATCATCATGAAGCTTCTGGATTGTCATTTCATGCTGCTTTGTTATTTGTAAAAGTTCTATCCTTTCCTGATCACTAACTGTGATCCTGTCCTCAAGGTCTGAAATCCTATCCTCAGCTTCCTTTAGGCAGTTTTGAACGCTTTCAATAGAATTTTTTGTTTCTTGGATGTCTCTTTGAGTTTGTTTCATGAATTCTGCTTGTTTTCTATATTGTTCATTCAAAGTTTCAATCAGTTTCCCATGCTCATGTACTTTTTTCTCTAGTTCTTCTTTAGCTGCATTCGATAACTCCTTTACTAAAGTTGTTATTTCTGTCTTTACATGGGAAACTACTTCTAATTTGATTTCCTCTACAGCCTGATGCAGTTGTTTTTTTATTTCACTGGCTGTCTTTTCAGAGATTCCCGGTGTGTTACTTTTGAGGTCCTCTATTTCAATGTCTCCTATACTTGCTTCTGGTGAACTATATGTTTGAGACTGCATTTTGCTTTTTCGTTTTGTCATTTTCGCTCTGCCTGCTGTTTTCTATGCATAGGAGGGGATCATACACTCTTTTTAGACACACCAAAGTCTTACAGTTAGTTGGAGGGGGTTTCACTACTGGCCCTATTTATCCCCTGTACACCTCTATTTTAGGGGTATACTCACCACTTTGATAAAATCAATCCATTGTAGTCCAAATTTCACCACCTCGGAGCAAAGTTCCAGATTTTCTCACACTAACTGGATACCGCTGAGATCTTCTGATGTTCCAGGTGGGAGGGCGGGCCCATCTGTAGCAGACCAGGGCAGTTTTCAGTCTTGGGCGGGCCTCCTCCATGTTCCTAGTGGCAGGGCAGGCCCACGGGTGAGGTTCAGGGTAGCCTACCACTGAGGCGGGCTTGCGCTGAGTTCTAGGTGGCAAGGCAGGCCCACGGTGGAGGTTCTGGACAGCTTTCCCCTGATGCAGGCTTCTGCTATGTTCCCAGTGACAGGGCGGGCCCACGGTGGAGGTTCTGGGCAGCCTACCCCTGATGCAGGCTTCTGCTAAGTTCCTAAAATATATTCTTAATTGTTTTAATCTATTACTTCAATTTTCAACATTTAGGAGAAGGAAATGCAATACAGTATGCTAATGATGTCATTGAAAGTACTACTTACTTCTCCAGCTTGTGTAAGGTCTTACTTCATAAGAAACATCTTTTATCTTTGTATCCTATGAAAGATGTGGTAATTCAGGTTTGAGATGATGAGATTAAACTATGGCAGAAGAAAGAAAATCATTGATATTTAAGTAGATGTAAGATGGATTAAAGATTAGAAAATGATTGTGAATACTGAGAAAATATGACAAGATAGAGAGGATTACAATATTTGAGGAAATGAATGAATTCCAACTTGAACATATTTAATTTGTAAAGATATTCCAATTATATTTAGCCTACATAGTCTTTTTTTTTTTTTTAAATCGGTACCAGGGATCAAACTCACGACCACACACTTGCAAGGCAGGCGCTTATGCCACTGAGCTAAATACCCAGCCCATAGTCTTGATAATGTACACATTGCTATAATTATGTATTTGTACATGCATATAAATATATGCAGTTTCAGGGATGAAATCATGAATTTTGCACTCATAGGTAATTTAATAAAGTTTCAATGATAGTTTTGACTTTGTGCATTTAGCTTTAAAACTGTTACTCAGCCTTGTCCATAATGATAGTATGGATTCATAACACAAGGCTAGAGTTTAAGTAAGACTCTATGGCTGAAGGTGACATTATAAAGTACTACTGACACAGAAATAAATTGGCACAGAGTATGGGTAAGGGAACAATGAAAATGAAAATGGCAACTGTTACTGGGTGACAGAGTTTACTTTTTTATCAGTTAGTTACTGATACATCAGATATCAAACTAAAGTTTGATGAAGTAAACATTTATTACTTTCTGAGAGTCCAGAATCACCTGGGCATCTCTACCAGTCAACAGTAAAATTGTCGGAGTTTAGCAGGGTTCGCTCATTGATCTACTTTCAGTCCAAAGACTGGCCTCAGATTGATAATTTTCATCAATTCCATAAGATCTTTAACACTTCTCAAGGAAAATAATATAGGTTGTTCTGGAGATCATGGTAGGATTTCAAAAGCGGGCCAGCTGAAGTTCTCGAAGCATTTTAAGGATCAGACTAAGGATCGACATATTACCGTTTATGGTATATTTTATTAGCTATTTTTACAAGTCAAAAGATTGTTCCACAGACAGAAGTTAGCCCATAATAGAGAATTACAGATTTTAGCCCATCATAGAGAATTACAAAGTCTCATTGCATAGAGAATCTTAATGGCAAAATATTGAAGCAGTGGGAGCTAGACACATGTTAAGTTAACAAGCCTGTAATTATCAGGCCTGTTCTGTTTCCCTTGTAATACATATTTGAAACTCAGAAAGAATAGATGAGGGGAAAGATGAATATTCTAGCAATTTGCAGAAAGATGTTAATGCTAAAACTTCAGAAAAATATACTCATCAAAAAGAAATGTGGTAATCATTTCCTGTGATGGAAAGAAGGGATATAATACTGAGGGAGAGGTCTGGAATACAAAGGAGCTGCCTTTTGTGCTCAATGAAAGATGAGTACAGATTACACAATAACTGGAGTGACAGGATGAGACTGAGAAATGAAGAAAACTGGAAAGGTTAAAGTAATTATGTCAGGGATCTACAGGAGATAAAGGTGATAGAGGTGTATTCTAATGCTGATCATGATTATGTTGGGACAGAATGAGTACAATCTGTTTTTTAGTGAATGCATGACTGAACAAATGATTGTACAATGTAGTGTTTCCTAAACCTCAGCATTCCTCAGATTTCAGTAGATGTCTTACTAGTCCAAGTTACTGCATTAACCCTGGAGCTTCTTTTTCTCAGTGAGCGTGCAATGGGATTTAACATATTAAATAATATAATACAATATGTGTGTTTCTAAAAATATCCAGGTGATACTGACTTTTGCAGTGTGTGTGTGTGTGTGTGTGTGTGTGTGTAGTGATACTTAAAAATATTGGCACACTGTAGATAGAATTGGTCTGGTTTCATATAAAAGCTATAATGTTCACTAAATATAAACAGAATCATAATTTATAATATAACATTAGTATCATTACATCAGTAGTATCAATTTGATAATAGTATTATATTAAATGCTACTATAATCTTATTATATTGCTGCAGAAATTTACCATTAATATTTTTAGATACCAAGATAAATGCAATCATGTTTAATTATGCTTAATACACACACACACACACATATATATATATATATATATATACATATATACACATATTTATGATCCAATTAAAATACTCTTCCAGTTCTGCCTCAGACATCAGATATACTCACATTTTTCAAGTTGTTTTTGATTTCAAGGCACAATAGCTACTGGGTATGCTAGGCTCATGGACATTAGCAGAGCAATAATGAACACAACAAAACTCAGAATCACTTTTAACCCCAAGCTTATAGAGTCATCTAACATCCTACTGGTTAAAGAAAGCACATCACGAAGCACATGTGCAAGAGTCTGAATAGGTTATTCTAGCAAGACAGGGAGGGCAAAAAGAATTGAGAGAAGAACCTATCACATTCATCAGTATTTGGTCTGGAAAGACACTCCACTCCCTATGTTGTCGTGATCTACAAAAGGCTGGCTTACCTGGCTTAAATTCTGTAAAGTCAACTTTTCCTTTTTGGAGTCTATGTTATTGTGATGATATTTGAATCACTTGCTTATTACCCATATCTATTGTGTTCTGCAGGTGAACTATAGTGTTCAACACAACCCACCTTCGGAAAATATAAACTATTCTTCAAGAATCTATGACATCATTTAGCTTAGCTTGTGCTTGTATAGTATCTCAAAAGCATGTGAAGAAATACTTGTGAGTCTTTGACTCTTAGCATTAAAAAATAGGAAAATACACAGGAAGAGACAGAGGTGGAATTGTATCTCACACTTTCCTTCACTGCTTTTTTTCTTATTTTATATATTAAAGTAGGGTGCTATATGGTATGGGGATACAAAACTCTACTAGAAATAGTTACTATTTTAAAAGTTTATCTGTATTCTGAGTATATGCCATGTTATCAGTATATACATGCATGCAATATAAAAACAGGAAAATTGGAGAGTTTCTCAATATAACATTTGATTAGCTACTATAAGTAATAAAATTCCACAAGGAAAGTTTACAAGAGCTGGAGGAAGTATCTTATTTATCAGTGTGTTAGAATAAACTTTGAAGTGAGAAAAGAATAAAATAGGTAGTCATGGATTTCCTCACTCCATTCATAAACTCATAGAAGATGAAAATACAACGAAATCTTGAGAGATGAAACCACCAAAACAATAAATTTCGAGGGAGCGTTAAAAATGCTAAACTTGATAAAACTCACTGAGAGCAGCAAGCCATGCTGTATAGAGGAACAAGTCCTGGGTGAAGGCTGGAGGGTGAGAAAACACAGAGGCTTCCCAAACTAGTTACTCACTTCTGGGTGGACTTAAAGCAAACCTTGCTTAAAAGTATCTGGTATGTATGTGTTAGAGAGAAACAGAGAAAGGGAAAGATTTAATATGTGCCTTAAACAAATACATAATTTAAAAGTACATTAAATGTTTACTTTTTCAGCAATGAATGTGTGAGTCTATAGAAGGGTAACAGTGAAGCAGGAGCAGGGCCTAAAGAGGCTTTCATTGAGTTACAGGAGCGAAAATATCAGAACCATGTTCCACTGAGCCAGTATTTTATCTTTTCATGGACAATCTGCTAATATTCTGCATTACAATAGCAAGTCCTTTACCTCTGCGTTTGAATAATCACATTCCAAGCATTCGAAACGTTTCTCAGCTCTATCTTCTCTGGTGTGCTGGCAAGGATATATCACTCTAGATGTAATTAAGAGGAAAGTAAAGGGTGACTGGGGCACAGAAAACATGAGCAGTCAGCTCTAACTAGAAAAATAAAGCATATTATCAAGTGTACAGCTCTGGGCCGTTCCTAATGAGCACCTTTATCAGTACAAACTCTGATGAATTACAGAGTAAAGCTACAGTCAAAATAATATATGACTCCAAGTATAAAGAAGAAGATAAACATAAATACTGGATAAAGGCTATGTGTAATAAATTAATTAGAAATACAGTCAGAGGTAATATTTTACACTAAAGGAGGTTCGATTCTCCTAATGCATGTGGTTCCACAAAGGTTTTGCTGTTCATTGCTCAATAAGATCCCCAACCACTATTAAAAATCATTTTATGCTTGAATAATTATGTAAGTAAGAACGTTAGTTAAATACCCTTGCTGTTTCCTTAAAAATATTTGGCATGATTGGATTATTTGTACAGTGTTATATACTGTCGAGAAATTGTCGAAGAAAAACTGTTAAATTTTTAATTTTTGCCAGAACACTTTAGGTGTCAGAACAATGAACTTTTTAATACTCTGGCAAAAGATTAAATAACATTTTTAAATATGGTTTGACATTTATTTGAAAGGGTCATATATTTTTTCTCTTTTTATTAAATTATGGGGGTCAACCCATAAAGATTAAAAAGAGTGTTTTTTTACAGGCCACAAACACAGTAACCAGTCATTAGCTCTGCTCTATCAGTTGAAAAACTTGCTTTTCTCAGCAGGTTGACTTCTTAATTATCTTACCATTTTAGAGCTCTGCTATATATTTTGCTTAATTATCCAATTGCTTATTTTCATATCACCCCCACAGAGTTGTTGCTTATATCTGGTTTTGTCATTATATAATTAAGGTGGAAGTTGTAGGAAAAGTTTACTTTCAGTTTCAGTCATCTGTTACTGATTCCTTTGATGGTAATCTCGTCATCTTTTCTATTCAGTGGGCTCTTCCATGGTGAATTTATAAAGGAACTATTAACCTCATTTAACTGAATGTAAAAATACTGTATTTTCACTTTAACTTTGGCAGATTAACATATTAAAATTGGGAGATTAGAGCACCAATAAGGCACACAAAGGAAGAGCAAAGAAACAAAGGCTTCAGGAAACAAGGATTGTGTGCCAGGTCATAATGTTGTCCACTAGTAGACTTTCCTTCTCGAGTAGATCTAAGTGGTGTTAAAACACAGGGATTAAGAAACGAGAACTACATAATTTTCACAGGATTTTCTGTGTTGCATGCTCAAAAATTGATCTAATTCAAAAGATTTTAAAGTTTTTTTTCCTGCTATGATAAAGTCTGTAGCAATATAGTAAAATAGCACACCTTTAGCTATTTAAGTTAAAAATGGGTTACATGAATTGAAAATGGTGTTTAATATAGATCCTAACTACAACAGCAAGGCAGAATACTGAGACTTCAGAATTCACCTACCCTCTCACTGCTGATTACATCTACCACCCAAGTTATTCAGGCCTAAACTTGGCTGATAATACAATATATACTTGCTGTGCACTTTTTAGAGAATTCGTAATTCTTACGTCATTTTATCCTTTATAGGTATCTGCTTTCCAATGTTTTTCAGAGTTGTCCTCAAAACAACTACGTAAGGTTCTCTTGCAAACATCTGTCCTGGTTCCAATCTGAATTATTGCCCTACCTGGGGCTTTAAGAAGCACAGAATTTTTCTAGAGGAACTTGACTGAGGTATTATCTTCAGGGCCATCTACTGGTGACTATTTTCTCTGAGCCCTAAAGTTGAAACACATATTTATTTCCCTTGTTAGACCTTTACCATTGCTCCAGAACTGACATGAATAACCTTTCTTTCATGTAATGAATAATAATTATCTCACTGTATATAAAGAAATTCTGCTTTCAGTTCATCTTTCCTGGGCTGCTGGTTTTCCTCTTGTGTAGATATACTCTTTCTAGCATCACTTGTTGCCTGCCTTTCCTTCCTTCTCAAAAGCTATTTTCCCTGAGTCATAACTGAGCCATTACTTTGTTTTTTTGTACCAAGCCATAGGACACTAAGAATTTTTCCATGATCATAAAATTGGAAATTTCTTTCCTATATCTAAACTCTAGGTTCATACCCAGGAAATCCCCTTGGCTCATTATTTTTATAACATAAATATTTGTTGATTATTCAAATGCTGATATTTGAATATTAGTAGGTTTTAAGATTCAGTTTTATTTTCTGTAACATTTAGTGTCATGTTAGTACATAAGTGATACTTGGCAATTAAATTTTGTAAAAATAAGTGAAAATATAAAAGTGCAAAAGCTATTTTGAAAATACTGATTCCCTCTCTAGTAATTGTAAGAAACGATAGATTTAACTATATTGCTTACATTGAAATTCCTATGATATTTTAATTCTGTTAACACAGAAAAAATAGAATATAAAACAAACTGTTATGTATTTCTATGTAAGACTAAGGATTTCATACAGTATAACTACTAAAATATGTCATAGATGGTCAGTGCTTATGCAACAAATGCCAGATTATATGACAACTAATCATGATGTATGGGCATTTACATCAACATATCTTTTAATTTAAAATATTGCATTTAGATATTTTCTATTTTAATTATTGTCCTCACTGAAAGAACAAAATAAAATCCGACATTAAATTTTTCTTCTTTTTAAAAATTAGTTGTTATATTGATCAGTCAGTGTCTTTCAATAGCTTGGAGTTAAGTTTCCTCTTTTCAATAGAAGAGGATTAGAGTTACAACATATACCTATTACTCTCTTTTAAACACATCCAGTGAAAGAATGTCTGAACTGTAAAAGTATTTACTTTATTATATGTCTTATCCAGATGTCTGTGAAATTACTTCCAGAATCTTAACTAGACTCTCATTTACATATTACACAAAGAACTGATGTAGTTGAAACTGTTACTGCAGTTGGAGGACAAATCCAGCTGAAAAGTCAGCCTCAGTGTACCCCAGAAAAAGTTTGGAATTTCACCACTAAAAAGCTCCACGATGGTTACTTTTGCTTTTACTCATCTCTTTAAAAATCCTTTCTCCTTTCTTTCCAGCCCTTTTCTATGTGACTCTGCAATAATGGATCTGCTTTGCTTGTAATAGAAACCTATCATATAATTACTAAGTAAAAAAAGAAGAATGATGGCCCTATTAAATGGTCAATATGAGATAAAAAGCCAAGCAAAACTGCGGATGCAAGTGGTACATGAGAGAAAATAGCATAAAGGGGTAAGGGTCATCAATTTTTCAGTTTATAGATCTAAAACTCCCCCAAGAGATATTATTAAATTCACAGAGCTGCCACAGAATGGCAAATTTTGCATTTGGGAGCTTTTATTGAACTAAAAGATCCTTAGAATACTACACCCCACTTGGGTTAATCCCCAAGTGTGGCCAAGAGTAAGTTAATTTATTCAGGATCTAGAATAAATTGGACATGAGAAATGTACTTCAGAAAGCTTTCTCAAATAAACCGCAAGCTACACCACTACAAATACTAGAACACCATTTATCCATACTTTTAGTGAAGTGGCATAGTTTGTTTCAATGCAGTATTTGATAAGTTACTTAATATTTTCTGTAGAGCTTCAGTTCTGCATATATCTGTAGACTTCAGGATGTTACAGCTTCCTGTCTAGCTATGCTGGTTAGGTAGGAAGCAGAGAAAAATTTGTGAAGCATTAATAGTGTTCTGTTTAGATGAGTAGAATTAAGAAAGCAATCCTCCAAGTGTTGTAAAATGGGTCATAATCCACAGCTCGCTGACTACATGTTTGTTGGGTTAGATGTAAGACATAATTTTAAAAATAAAAAAATAGGGCTGGGGATTTAGCTCAGCGGCATAAGCACCTGCCTTGCAAGTGCATGGTCATGAGTTCGATTCCCGGTACCGATTAGAAAGAAAGAAAGAAAGAAAGAAAGAAAGAAAGAAAGAAAGAAAGAAAAGACAGGGAATCTACTCAAGAGACACACAGCTGACACATATTTTATATTTTAAAAATAAAATGAGATACTTTAAATAGGAAGAAAATTTAAGTAGACATTACAGCTTTGCTTCTTATTTATTACAAATATTTAACAGACTTTAATATGTATGTATCTATCTATATATATACATATACATATATATATATATGTATGTGTGTGTTCATATATACATATACATCAAACAAGGTTTTTCAAATAAAAATGAAAAAATTAGAATTTTAAAAGAATGCTATTAAGTATAACCTCTGTTTTAAATAGACTTGTCTGGCTTTGATAAAGTACCTCAGACTGACTTAAACAGTGAGTAACTCTGATAAACAGAAATATCTTCCTCATAGTTTTGCAAGATGAGGGATACAAGACCAAAGTGTTGCCAAATTTTGCTTCTGGCAAAGGCTTTCTTTCTGACTCACAGATGACTGCTAGCTGGGAGTGTTTGCATTTGATTTAGATGAGTGTGTGTGTGTGTGTGTGTGTGTGTGTATGTGTAGGGGACATGGATTGTGGGTGGGTGCTTTTGTGAGAAAAGGAAAAGGAGGGGGAGATACATGTTCATACTTCAACATATGAATGTAGGAGTGAGAGGAGGCATAAACATTTAGTCAATAGAGTTTTTAAATGCTTTATTCTGTTTCTACCTACTTTCTCAATCCTCAGCCTTCTATTTTACACTTCATTCTCCAAAAACAGATTTTGTTGTATGCCTGTGCAAGCTTTTGCTGTTCTATGCCTTTATAATTCAAAATTTCCTCAGCAAGATTTATATTTACTATCAAAAGTCTGTTTTTTCTTATGTATTATAATTCTCCTGTGCATCATTTTCCATTTCCAAATAAATGAAATCCTATTTACATAGTGTCTAAATTTATTTCACATGGCTTTAAGTTTTCTAATGGATGCACTGACTTGTATTCATTTCAAACTCTGAATGAAATCCAGTTTCTGAAAATGCTATTCAAATATGTTTCCAGAAGACACATCTCGCATGTCGATTATTTATTTCCATGTAATACACATTATAGCATCCTGTTGAAGTTAGAAAGGAATCGTGTAGTATAAAGGAAAGACCTGGATATCAATCTTGAGATTATAACTTTTTTAAAAAAACAAAAGCACAGAGTGGTAACTGAGCCACCTGGATTTCTATTTCCATACTATAAGAATAAAAATGTCATGTAAAAATTGTCTCATCCAGTCAGAGCATTTTGAGAGGATAAAATGAGGCAATATACATTTTAAAGTGCCATTTCCAAGTTACTCATTATTCAGAGAAGCATTTTAAAGAAGACAGCAACAGGTTTTCATAATTACTTATTTGTATTTTAAAAGAAATGTGTATCATGAAAAATGTAAACTACCAATTTGTATTGTTCAAATAATAAGCCCAGCACTTTTCTCAGGTCAGGTCTTAAAAATTTTTCTTCATATTTTAACCTAAACTGTTATCTGACTTTCAAATTTAACAACTATTTGCAAAAATGTTACAAGTGACAAATTTTTGGGTTATTTTTTAAGATATCAGTTTTACTGGAACATATTTAAGAAAAACAAACAACATGTATTTCCTTATTACGCTGGTCTTTCCTCCTGGAGATGACATATGGTTGGAAATAGATGAAAAAATAGAGCACCCACTTAAAACTATAAACACGAAAAGAACCCACTTACAATTGGCAAGAATATATGACTTTGAAAATGTTTATATATTTGTTCAGCAAAATCTAATAGTTCAATAAAAGACTGAGAAGTTTGCTTTGTGACTCACAGATGGCAGACCCATGTAGCAGACTGGAAATAAATGTGATTTCCATTGTACTTGGTAAAATCAAAACAAAGGATTATCTAAACCATCCTTACCAGAATTATCTCGGCTCAGGACAAGAGTAGTCAGGAGAGAGAGAAACCATTTCTAAGGACTTCCCTTCTTTTCTGTGGATTGTGCTATGCCCAATGCGGGGGTCTTGTTGAGGTTTACAGAGAATTAGACTGGAAGCATGATGTTGAGTGAAAACAATAGCAGACTTTTCCCAAAATATGTAAGGGAAATTGCATGTGTAAGTAGGCCAAAGGGATTTCACACATGGAACATATTTGAATTGTTTTCATATTTTACTATTTCTACATGAGGGATTAATATTTCTGTGTGACCAAGGATTAGCAGATTGTCTACAGTTTGCAATATTTTAAGGGAAAAAAAATAGGCAGTATCTTCCTTAATTGAGTTTTGAGACTCACTCATGTATATAAATTAACCTGTGCCGCTGATTTAAGACTGTTTATTTTGAGCATGCAGGCAGGAAACAAAATTTTCTAATTTTTTTTTCTGGTTTAGTTTGCCTCATGGGCTATGAAACCTCATTTCTGTGAATGTTACCATCTGAATTTGTTGGTTATGCACAATAGATCTTTCTTGCAAAGTTTGTCTGCATTAGACATATATTAAATTAGATTTAAAATACACAAGAAAGCATGTGCTATTTAATTCCTAGGTAGTAAGTCTTGTTGAAAACATAAATCTTTTTTTGTAGCATCAAAAACTTAAGCAATATTTTAATCTGTTGTAGCTATCTAAGTACCTAGAAGTAAGCCCTGCCTGTATTTAATGTCATTTTGGGTAAGGGAAAAGCTATAATAGTGGAAGTGGCTAGAAGGAACCCAAATCAGAACAGTTCTAACCATATACTGAAATCAGAGTTCATGTCGGGGAGGGCAGGAGAGCAAGGTGAGACAAGCCACAGAGGAGCCTGAGGGAAGCCAGTCAAGTGGATGTTTACAGCAGCAGAACAGGTTCCTGTGGTTAGGGCATGTCTGGTGCTCAGGCAGGATAGTCTCCACCTGGCAGGATTTTAGCAGGTTTGTTTGTGAGAGCTCTGAGTCTCCTCTGCTCAGCAACCCTAGGGCTGGCCATCCAGCCTGCTGAGTGCCTGCAGCCCTGGATCAAGAGCTCTGTCTCCCCTACTTGTGCTGTGCAGATGGCAGCAACAGTAGAGGCATCCATCACTTTCACTGTAGTTTGGAGATATATTTAGTGTTACTTTCCTTTCAGTCTTTAGGATTCTGCCTAATAATCTCTAGGGTTTTATTATAAATGAATCTAGAACTGTAGTATAAATCCATCAGGTAACTAGGAAAACTGCTGAATTGTTGGTGGGGGGAGAGAGAGAGAGGGAGAGGGAGAGAATCACTTCAGCATTCATCTACTAAAATTCTCTACGAGCCAGACAGGTAATATACAGAACCAACAAGACTCTCTACTTTGATGAAATGCATACCTAAAAAAGGAGAATACTAAACTTGTAAAGTCAGAATACTCTGTTCCAAATTGTGAGAAAAGTGCTGGTTAAAGCCTCTGAGATAGGAATGCTTAATCTTGAGTCCCCAAAATAGTAATATGCACTTATTATGTATGCAAATTGATAATACTCACTATTATACACACTTAGTGTCCATAGTGTCAAACACATTTTGTAGAAGGAGAAACAAAGTTGTTAAGAGGGTGAAATGACTGCCTGAGTCAACATGGTAGTAAACAGCAGACTTGAATAGATGGCATTTACACATTGCACACCGTTACCTCACACTTCAACTGGGACGCAGTAGTCTGCCCAAGTGTTGGGGCAGGAGGATTCTCTTGTACAGAGAAATCTCAGACTAAACTTCTTAGTCACAGCTTTACACAGATCTGTTGGATGCTGTAGCTGTGCAAAATAGCAGGAAACTAGTAGGAGCTGCAGGGGCCTCTATCTGCAGAAATCATCTGAAAATGGGCTCCGTGTAAAGGGGAGTTGCTCTGAGTCAGAGGCCACCAGAAAGCTGGATATAGCCGTGTCCCATTCAAACTGAACCAAACTTTAACTCCTCGTGGTAGACCAAGGACAGTGAGTTAAGAGAAAATAAAATTAACATGCTATATATTTGACACATCCTCCATAGAAGATTTTTTAATTGTGTTCAGCTATTTAGGATAATTATACCTAATCACATAATTCCTGTAAATTGGCAAAGTGACATAATTTAGATGTTTAACAAGAAATGTAGATTAAATAATTATAATGCATAGCTGTAATTTATAGATAATGACAGGCAAATTTTAAACTTTGCAAAATGGTGTAATGTGAGAGTTTGTAAAGAAACTTACAGTATCTAGGTACTATTTCTGACCAAGTGCAAGAGCCATGAAAGCTACATGATATAATCCTAAGGGCTTCCCCCTATTTCGGGGACATCCTAAATTTAGGGAATACTTAAGAGACTACTATGGGTTTAATGTCATCCTAACAAGTGAATATGAAATGAACAGCTTTAGATGGAATTTGGGGCTCCAGCTGTGTCTTGAGGACCGTGAACAAGAAGAGGACTAGACACTTTGCAGACAATAAAACTTTGCAGACTTTGGACACTTTTGTTCATGAGTCAGTGACTAATGAACACATTTTTTTCTGGTGGCAATTACATCGTATGTTGTGCCAACCAAAGGCTAAATGTTCTATAGGAAAAAGGGCCCAGTGACACCTTGAAAGGGAGGGAGTAAGAAAGGATTGTCCAATGTTGCTAAGTTTTGCCAGAGAGCAATTAAGATAAGTCTTTCAACGGCACTCAGTTGGTGACTTTTCAGAGGACTCCTGGTGGAGTGGAGAATGTCAAAGTCACAGGGAGTAGGTGGGAAGGTGGTCTAGAGGTAAAACAGAAAGAACAGTCTACTGCCATGCCACACAAATGTGCCAGATCTTGTCTGACCTTGGAAAGAGCATGTCTATTCAGTAATTTTCTAATGCAGTACAAATGAAAAAATAGATTGGAAAAGAAAAGGCAGCATTGATTTAAAGTAAGCTGTTGTCTACTCACAACCTCAATGAAGCAAGCTCATTTGAATCCCGAAGACAAATTTAGTATAATAAAACTGTTAGAAGCTTTCATTCCAAGTTTTTGGTTCATCATTTGCTCATTATCCTAAGCATGAGAAGTATCTGTTCCTACTATTCCCATGCTACAGTTAAGGAAAAAGTTTTATAGAGGTTGACTATCTTGCCCCATTTTCTTGGTTAGCAGTCAACAAGACTAAAGAACAAGTTCAGAACTATCCAGCACCAAAGGACACATAAGCAGTCTTTCTATACATGGAGCCATGATGTGAGGATGAGAATGCATAGCCAGATCTTCCAGTCTCAAAAAGCATGATAGGATATAATCCACTGTAAGAATGGAGGATTGGTACCATTTTGAGTGAGGGGAAACAAAAAGCTCAAATACAGTCCTAACATGTAGTACACACTTGAAATTCCAGAACTTGGGACGCTGGACAAGAGAATCACAATTTGAAGCCATATTTGGTTACACAGTAAGACCCTACCTCAAAAGTACATAGATAAATAATTTTAAAAGCAAGAAGAAATACAAAAACAAATGGATGGATTTGCACTTGATAGAAAGGCTAAGTGATAAATAGTGCATAGTATTGACTAGGACAAATAGCAGAGAGAGCTATTATATAAGGCCATTTGCTTGACAACTTTTGGGGCCAGGTGAAGGATACTGACAATGAAATTAGCATCACAATGAATTTGGTGCCTAAAGATCATAAACTGAACTGATACACAGTTTGTTCTCCAAGGAGATTAATAGTAAATGGATACCAAAATGCTGACGAAGCGTAGTTGTAGTTATGGATGAAATTTGGACTTTAATAAGGAGAGCTAAAGCAAAGAGGGGACAATAGGTAAGGTAGAAGATTCTGGGGAATAGAAATCCTGCTAGGCTGTGTATACTGATTGGGAATTGAGTGAGGGAAGTAAAACATCAACTCCAATTAGAATGAAGTATGACCGAACATATTGCAGAACTCTGTCAGAGTGGACGCTGCCCCTGGGAAGAAAGATGGTGACTTCTAACATGAATGGTTTCTAAAAAAATTTAGTCTCATGGCTTTCAGAGTTGTATCAGGGACCTCAATTCATTCTCAGTCAACTACTTGGAAAAGAAATATCCATTCAGCAATACATTTCCTTATTTTAACATGTAAAATAAATTTAAACTTTATGAAAAATGATTAATATAAATAGTCATAATCTGTTTTTCTTCACAGTACTTGATGTCAGTACCTTAATGGATAAAAGTATCATCTACAAAAAGAATAGGTAAAAATTAATCTATACAGAAGCTGGGTTGATTAATCCCTAGAAGTCAAAATTATATCTGCTGTACATTTTGTTCTAAACAAGAAAATCGTAGGATGTTAAGATTTCATTTGTAATAGTTAGATGATAGGGAAGAAATGACTAATAGTTAGGAATAACCAACTTAAGCTGGAATCAGACATAAAAAATAAAGTATCAGAATGTGTAAAAGTAAGTGAGTGGCTTATTGGCAGGTTAAATTAATTATCAAATGAAATGGATATATTTTTGAAAGTAACAATTAATTTCAAATAACAAAATCAAAACTTCCATACAGTTACTAACATGCAAATATTTAAATTATGGTAAATTAAATAATTGAAATTCATAAATTGGAATGAGTATTTCATAAAATTTAACAATTCTTCATATTCAAAGTTAACACAACTCTTTTTTTAACCTTTATTAGAGTCTCTTTCTTCAGAGTTTGGACAGTATTCCTTAAGATGAAAATTTTGTCTTGGCAAATGATTGATAAAAGTAGTAATTATCATCATTCTTATTATTATAAACATTGTCTTGGGACTTTCAACTGACAAATCTGAATAAACAAAGTTATATCAAGGCAAAAATATCATGTGTGTACACATTTGTGCTTATATGTACATAAGTGTGTTCAAGTGTGTGTGTCATAGCACTGTACATCCAAGTGCATGTATGTGTATTCTTATGTGTATACATGCATATGAATCTATGTCTAGGCCTAAAACTCAGTGAGAATGTATGTTTATTTGCTGAGTTAATAGTCATGATTTATTTAAGTACGTATTAATTATATAATCATTACAGAAATATTTGTTCAGTAACTTTAACTTTGCCATTCTCATTTCTACTTGAATCATTGTGAATAATGCAAGGTTAGCATGTGAAAAAATAGGTTCTTAAAGGTTATAATGTCCTTAGCATCATAAACGAAAAAAAATTTGGGTAAGATTATCATCTTCATTCCACACATTTCCAGTTATGCTGAATAAGTGATAAAAAAGGGACAAAGTGTGCCTCACTGAGACTGTTTTAAGTATTATATAGGACAGGAATGAAATCAGAGCTGCTTCTCTGTTTCAGAGACAGACCAAAAAAATTAATCAGGGCTAATGTTGGAGGCACAAGAAACTGCATGACTCCTTTTTCATAGTCCCTTTCATAAAATCCTATTGTTTTCTGTGAGTGACTGAGGGAAAAATGGCTCGCTCCTGTTCTAATAGCTCATTTAGAACACATGAACGCTTTCCTCATCAGGTTGAGAAAATTGCATCACTGATACATCAACCCTATGTACCCTTTCCGATGGTAGGCTGTAGGAAGAAAGTGTAGCATTTTTAGACATTAAGACTACTTTGGATTCTTTTCAATTCCTCTAAGAGCAATTGGGTCTGATGTGATGGGTTTTTTCCTTATCTCCTGAGCTATAAAGAGTGCTCTTTTATCAGCCAGCATTTGAGTTGACAGAGTCTCTAGAATAGGTCAAAAAAGCTCCTACAGAGATTTTTATGTTATACCATTGTTAGCTAAATTAATCTTTTTGCCTAGATTTTTCCCTGAAGAGAGTTTTTTTGTAAAGTTAATTGGAGTCTCAGGAAAAAGGAATAACACAAGGCAGACTCTCAGCTGGGTCAAACAGGCATATTATCTCTAACCAAAAAAAGATGAATCATGAAGGAGTGTGCTTGGCTTTTAATACAATTAAGTCCTGAGAGGAAACTTAATTTCATCTAGTCCATTCCTTTTCCCTCAAGGTAAGACAGATCATGAACACTTTCAAAAGGATACTTCTTAAATCACATAACTTAGGATTTGTAGTAAAAATACTGTATCTTTTCATAATGTTTCAGGGTTTGATTCAAAAATCTCTCCTTTTTTCGACCTTAAAAATCATATGCTGAAATTTTATTCAAGTATTGACCAGCTTCACCCTTAAGGAAACAGATAAACAAATATTCATTTTTCATTCTCATTTTGTTTTGTCAGCTTAACTGTAAGCACATCTTGCACTACAGACACATTTGTTCTATCATTTTAAGTTGATTTTCTATTCATCAGCTGAGGTCTTTTTTGTCTTTTAAAGCTCCTTATTCATATCTTTTATTTATTGTCTTTGCATTAAACACATCTAATTTTTCATTATTCATCGTATTATTACATTATTAAATAGAAACTTTTATTTCAGTAGAATTTTTGCATTGGTCTCATTATTGAGCATTATATAAAATCTCTTTAAGAAGCAAATGTACATTTTAAAAACTTTGTGCATGCCTGTGCACACCAACACACACACACACACACACACACACACACACACACACAGGATACACACATTTACCTAAGGGAAACCTCCTATTGAATTTAGTAAGGAAGAATTACCTGTTAACTGGTTTTGCCACTAGATGGCAATGATCCACCTTTAGAAGCTGCAACTTTTGCACCTATTTGCTTGACAAAATCATTTATTTTTTTAATTAAGAAATATATCAATTATCTTAACTAATAAATGTAAGCTGAGTGCAATGAATTTTTAAAAAAGAATACAATGAATTTCAGTGAGTATTAATGTATTTTGTTTAGAGGCACAATAAAAAGAAAATCAAACAGCAAAAGAATATTGTTCTTTTCTGTACTGACATTTTTATCCCACCAATGTTTTGCTAAACACAGAAAATATAGACTTCAACACTGAATTTAAATACATTCTGCCTTGCCAGTCTTCACAAGGTCTGTTTATAGAATTTTCCATTCCTTTTTCCTGACACTAAATGACTATTGATTCTGGAGTTAAATTTTAAATTATTAAGTAGACTCTAGTTATACAGATTTTTCTTTTAACTTCTTTTCTGGGGAAAGTATTTGACTGTTTTTCTTCTTTTAACTTCATGTAATAAATCTTATAATAAACTACGACTATTTGCTTATGTTGTGTTTACCTATTTCAATCTTAATCCCCTTTTATCAGGCAGATAATATAATCAACTATCAAAAAACTTACTTATAAATTTCTATTTGAAAACAAACACATTTTGTATCATCCAATTTAAGATTTACTGTGGCATATTTCAAAAGAAATATTAGATGTATTTGTCTTGGGTCACTCTTTAATTCATCTTTATGTTGACTAATGAAGGCTGTCAAATGCACCATCCCAACTTAGTTTTGGATTTCTAATGTTCATTAGAAACCACTATGCTTTAGACTAAATGATGAGTCTGTATTAAAGTTCATAACTCTGAAAGTGTGAATCAGAAATACTCATTCAGTTAAAATTACAGAATAGAAAGCTCAGCCACAGATTTGCTTCCTGAATTTAAAACTGAAGTACTGAGGTGAGCATGACCATTCACAGTACTTATGAGTATTAAGAGTAAATTTCTTGCACTAACATCTCATCTTAGAGCTACAGTTTCTGGTATTCCAATCTGTAACATCGTATTGGCTTTCAATCATAAATTTACTATCATGATAATTGTAACTATTATTTTCTTCTGTAGGGTCTGTTTATAATTAAGGATATGCTCATATTAATAAAATTGACAAGCTCTATATTATTATGTTAAATGACTGAGACATTGATAATGTGTTTCTTAGTTTATACTATAGGTGAGACAAAAGGTGAATAAAATTTGGCATTTACAGTGAAAATCAAAAATTGACTTAACAGAGACTTTTCTACTTGATAATCACATTCCTTGAACTAAGGCTACCATCAACCATGAATTCAGTTAACAATAAGAAGTATTGCAGGAAACCATCATTTGACAGTCAACAAATAACAAATATGGTATCTCTTTGTCAGATGTTCAGTCAGTAATTGAAGTGAAGCAAGTTTTTCTTCTTGACCATGTACGCAAAAAGCATATCATTATATTTGTTCACCAAAGTTTAACCATTTCTAAGAATAAGAGAAAAAGGCAGTAGAAAGGCTTAGTCTGACTTTATTAATACTAAGGAATATTTTGGATAATTATCAAGGAATTAATTGAGTGATTCATTTGCTGTTTCAACATTATATTGTTATAGCATGTTGATGTGTGATTTAGTTTCCATTAAGCGCTGCTGGAAGATTAATCTAGTTTAAGATGCTGACGAGGCAAGCAGGATGATCACTCACTACAGGCATTTTTATAATTAACTTAGCAGCAGAGATAAATAAAGAGGTAATCTTAAAGTAGCACAGAAGACATGATATGACTGGTCTCCAAAGAAACACATTTTAAACAGCAATCCATTGATATATATAGGGAAAACCAGGCTTCTTGATAGATAGTGAACCATGATATGTTACCCAATTTGCTGATTTTTTTTTTACAGAAATGTTGAGGACAGTAAAATGCATGCTAAATAACTGAATGCATTACTGATTTGTAATGGCAAAATGTGCGGATGAATGTAGTTTTATATACTCATTAGTGTCTTTCTACACGCAGAAAGGCCTCCTTGGCTATTTCACTCTAAAACATATAGGTCAAATTTAAGAAAGGAGGTGCTTAATTTAAATTCCTACATGTTTGAGCTTGTCTCAAATATGCAAGTACTGTTAAAATGTTTAGTGAGACTTCCAGCATGGGGAAATACCATTTGGCATAATCAGATTCACCTGGGATTCCCAGATATGTGTTGAAATCTCAAGACCAAATAAGAAGGACAAAAAGTATTATCAACAAAATCAGCAAACAAAGGAGATATTCCAATTCATAAGCCATTACTGGATTCACACTGCTTCTGGGACATTCCATTATGAGCCTACAGTATATCTATCAGGTTTTTCCTATGCTAAATCAAGGAGGAAAGCAGGACCTTACCCAAGTAGAAACTTTCTTCTGACCTTTGCTTGTTTCATGGAGCCCTGATGACTTAAGACTTAAACATGAACTATTCTCCATTTCGCTGTGTTAATAATAATAATAGAAATTTATACATCATTTGCATCTAACATTATTCTTCATGTTGTATAGATATTAGGACACTTAATCCTGATGACTTCCCATTGGGATAAGTAATATTATTTTCACAGTCTCATTTTACAGATGAAGAAACCAAGGCTGAGAAAATAGCTTACATGACCAAGGTCACACAGCTGTATAAGTCATGAAGCCCAAATCCAAACTAAAGAAATCTGCTCTGGAGATCAGGCTTGTAACTCATATTCCAACTCGCCAAAAACAAAATAAAACAAAGATTCAGACAAACTCTAATCTTACATTTCTTCTAGGAACATAAAGAAGAAACAAAAGTTTACATGTAGAATACCATGTTTTACTTTTTGCTTCTACCATGTAGAAACTTCATGTTTTACTTTTTGCTTCTGTGATCTGCAGGTGAAATTTGATTCTATTTATTCAGATTAAGAAAGTCAGAAACCAGATTTCACATTTTACAAGTACAGGAATCCCTTCTGGCAGTACAACTGCAGAAGGTTAGAGTTGGAGGTTAGCAATTATACTTAAATGAGACTCATTTAAAACAAAGTAAAAATTAAGGAATTTGATTTGGTGATATGTTGTGTTTCAGGGAGTCTTGTGTTCTCTCCAAACCACCCTGTCCTCAGGGAAATTCATTAAAAACCAGCCTTGTGGCAGAACCAGTTCAGATATGTATTTTGACCACATATTCGTAGCTATTCTTTCTTCAGAATTTTCAGGTAGGTGAATACTTCAAATAAACAGCTTCATTATTTTTCCCCGTGTAACTGAAGATAATTGTAGAAATTATAACTAAATTCTATATAAACTATGATCTCCTTGTAATTACCCCCATTAATGTTTTAATTGACATAATGATTCACTTTTTAGTTTAATACCTGAGGCATTTCCATTAATTCTCTGACATGAAACACATACTGCAATTGCTCATGGGATGTAAGTCTAATAGGGTTTTTGCCCCTGAAGAAGCCTCTTGACTTACAGAGAATGTTCTGGAAGTTTTATCTTACTTCCTTTGTAAATCCAAAGTAACATCATTCAAGCATTTACCTTGACAACCTGCAAGAAAATAAGAAAACCAGAGCATTTTTATAATTTTTGATGGTAGAAATTATTATAGAATAAAATTTCTTATAGTATTCTGTGTAATACTTGAATGCATTTGATAATCACAAAGAGAAACTCCTCATGAAATAGAAATAAACAGTAAATCCCTGGCCCTAAATTTTCAGTTCTTGACAACAGAGAATCTTGAAAATACTTTAAACTTTAACTGGACTGAAGCTACAGTGCAATTCAAGGAGTCTTGAAAACTGCTGTTAAATCAGAGAAATTCTAGTTCCTATCTGGTTTGAGGAACCTGCCCTAAATGCCTGTAAGATTCTTTTCAGTCAATGATTTCTTTTCAAACACAATGTACCACAATTTGCTAGCAAATGTCAGAATTGTGTAGGTGGCAACAAAATCAGATTTGAGCATTTATGAAAAGATGAACAAATGAGCAAAAATAATGAAATAGTAGATTGACGAACTCTATCTTGAAAACAATGTGAACAGTGGGGAAGCTACATTTGTAGTTAAATCTAAATATCTCATGTATTTAAAATGATGTTAAGTTTATGTGTTGAAGGCAACTTTGTTAATGAATTATGATTTCAGTGCTGTAAAACTGGGATCAAGTGCCTATTTAGTGAGCTTTTCTTCTGAAATAATACGGTCACCACTATTAACATAAAAATGTAAGTAATATGGGATAGTGTATGTAAGGAAATAATTTGTTTTATTTTAAAGCACAGAAATGAACTTTTGATAATGTATAGTATTTATGCATATTTAAATTGTGTTTTATCATATTTAAATGGTTTTTACCACTATCCACAAACTGGTAACTCCAGAGTCTATATTTCTAGATTTGATGAGTTATTATTATTGTTTCTCACAAGACTTCTCATTTGCCCCAAGAATAATTGCTGATGCCATGGATTACAGACCTAATCTTACCACCAAAGTTTGCCACAAAATATGACATTCCTATTAATTTTTCACACTACTCTAGTGTATCAATAATCATTAGATACAAGAAATCATTTTATTTATAACATTCTTTTTGTAGTGGTGACATTCTATTAATTTTCAATTGTGGAAAATTCAAGAAATGCTGGCATCAGGCTGCACTTTTTCTTCTAAACAGGAAATTTTAAAATAAAAAAAAAGACAATTAGATTTAGCAATTCTATTTGTAGCCTGGTTGTTCATTACCTTTTGGAGTAGATGCCTTGTGAATCATGTTAAATGTTTCAAAACAGGCCCCTAAGCAGGTATGAGGTAGATTATATCACAAACCTGTAGAAGTTATCAGTGGTGCTGAGTGTCCTTATATGTTTGACCTACTGTGGAACCCATCAGCATATTTGAATGCTATGATCCAGAAGTTCTCAGCTATATATTGAAGAGCAAAGATATGGACTATGGCATAGATCCAAGGTTGGATTCTGCTAGGCAGTTCCCATGGAATGATAAGGATACAAAGCATTCGAGCACTTCTGATTATAGAAGGTGGAGATGGAGAAAGTCAGGAGGAGGCTGACTGAGATACAATAAAGGAGACATGAGCTTGGCATCAACTGACAGACACTTCGGCACGAAAAATAGTTCTGAAAATGCGAAGATTTAGATACTTCCTATAATTCTCCTTGCCACACTGAATTGTGGTGAGGATTACACCTGACTTTACATTTTACAGTTTGGAAGAGTGCCTTGTACATGGTTCAGTAATCAATACATCCCCACCAGTTAAGTGCAATAGTAGTAGAAGTGGCATCAGCACCAGAAATAATTAATTGTATTTCTTAAATTATTGAAGAGATAACTTCTTTTCCATTCCTTCAGGTCTAGCTTCTACAACATATTTCACATTGCAACTTTAATTAAAGTTTAGCTTCCTGCGGACTATAGAATGAGTAAAATTCTATAGCTGGGTATAAAAATTCCTATGAGTTTACCTTCACCATCTCCACCTGAGAATGCTTAGATTGTGGAACTGAAGACCATTCTTTACAAGTATATTCAACTTCTCATTTTTTATATTACAGAAAATAAGTACTTCATGTTTGGTTTTCCACACTTGGAAACTGAGTGTATGTGCTTATTCTCTCAGAAAATTATTTCTGTTTCAATCAGTCAAAATTAATTTTCTTCCTTTTTATATCTACTTTAATCATATACCTATTATAACATTTCCCAAGTGTCTTCACTGCAACATCCTTGACAATGTGATTCAAAGGCACAGAATAATCCTTCATATCTAATAGTCACTAAATATCTGGAGGGTAAAAAAATATGTGAATGTTGAAGACTGAACATGAGAAGTAATTAACAACATTGTTTCATTGTGCTTTTACTATGACCTCATATGTTACACTAAAAATAGTCTTAGGAAAATAGTTCAACACTGGTAAACTATCTATTAATCATTAAACAATTAGTGTTATATAATTATACCATTATTAAATCATTTTGGTCTTTATTTTTTATAAAGACTAGGTAACCAATAGAATCACTGATTTAACAGTAGCTTCAGTTCTTTTTAATATGTATAATAGTTATGCTTTGTGTATATGACTTTAAAACATGTATGATCGTTTATTAAATTACTCTGTTGTACATGTATGCAGAGACATTTGCAAAGGAAAAAAAGAAAAGAACAAGATAAAACTTGTCCACATACTGTGAAAAGATTTCTTCTTTTTCTCCTCCATGACTTTCTGGTACTTTTAGAGTAATATAAAAGTAAAGTAAGTCTAGAAGTTTGATGAAAGACTTCTGTGCTTCAAAAGAAAAATGCTCAGAAAAAGAAGATTTAGTAGTGAGATGCACTATTCAAAATGACTTTTAATGGGATCTTTATGTAAGTGAATTAACTAAGCAGGGACAGAGAAATGCTTAAAATGGCAGTTAGGCTTCTTCTATTGAGAAGACATACGCCTTGATTTGTAATTACTAGAAAAGCAGGTTGCACATAATGCACATCAAATCAGCTTCCCAGCAAAGGAAACTAGTAGAGACATGTGCTCAAAGGACACAGTGTCATCCTTCTAATTTCCGAGAAGTATTTCAATCAGACCCCTTTCATCAGAGATAATCACTGAATAGTAAATTTTATGTAGCTTTGTCTTTCAATGAATAAAATAGAGTAGAAATGTAATAAAAATAGACATTCTGGTTAAACAGCTAAATTGAACAGCGGTGATGCAAATACTCAAAGTCTTATTGGAAAAGAACTATGAGAAATGTTCCTAAAATGAATAGGAATTTAAAAGAGTCAAAATTCTGATTTTGTATAATAAGATTGACTTTTTTGACTTTTTTCCTCAAGTTTCCAAGTTTTGACTAGGAAACAAATAAAAGTGACTACTTATCTGAAAACATAGTTAGAGAGCTGTGGAGTATTTAAATGCTGCCAACTTAAATTTAAATGAGGCTCATACATTTAAAAGAATATCAATGTATTTCATTAATTTTTAAAGGGACACATTACAATTTTGAATAATGTTGATACCTGCCCTAACACCTTTATGCAGTTAATTTCTTTTTCTCATGATTGTCTCAAAGATAAGATGAGAAAACTTTTTAATTCCATGACACAATATAAAAATGCAAAGCAAAGTTATTTTATTGAATCATAATTCCCCTATGTCTGATGGCTCAAATATGTATTTTTAGCATATTTGATATAGAATTTATATTAACTTACAGTTCACCAATTTGAACTGGGTGATTTAATTTTCTTTTGTTGCTTTTACTTTTATTTTAATTTACTACTACACGTGTAGTGCATGACACAATACATGGACATTACATATCCAAATTCCTTTTCTCATTCCCTTTTTTTCCCTCTCTCCATCCTCCGTCTCTCTCTTCATTCCTCTTTCCTTGGCACACGTTTACAGTATGTGATGTTTACATTCCTTGTGGAACTTGGTTTATAAAAATAGGACATACCGCTTCCTTTTTAAATGCTTTATCCCTTTCCTCCTACTCCCTCCCTACATCTCTTGATCCTCTTCCCCTTTGAGAACTATCTCAATATTTCCTTTCTATCTTTTATTTTGCTCTTGATTTACACTAGCTTTCTCAAATGAAAGAAGCAATGTGATATTTAAGTTTGTCTGTCTGATTTATTTCAACTAACACTATGGTCCTAAAATGCATTCTCCTACAAATCACTCAGGTTTATCTTTACTTCTGGCAGACTAGTACTCCATTTTGTGTAAATACTTTTTTAAAATCCATTTATCTGTTGCTGGACATATGGGCTGCCATGAAATTTTAGCTATTATAAAATGTGCTGCTATAAACATATGCATTATCACTGTGGTGTGATATCTTCACCAATTTGGGACAGATACCTGGAAGGAGAATAAGTGGGTCAAATGGAATTTCTAAGTTAGTTTTTTGAGAAATCTCCATACTGATTTCCATTGTAGGTGTGCTAGGTTACAATCCCATCAACGTTTAGAAGTGTTCCTCCCCGCTGTCTCTCCCACATTATTATTTGATTTTTTGATGCTGGCCATTCTTTCTGGATTAAGATGGAGTCTCAGGGTTGTTTCAATCTGTATTTCTCTATTGGTCATCAATGTTGAGCATCTGTATTGTACTTATGGGCCATTTTAACTTCTTCCATGAAGTGTTTATTCATTTTGCTTGCTAATTTTTTTTAAATTTGTATTTAAAGAGAAAAAAAGCATGTAAAAGGTAGAGATAATACAGAATTTCAGAAAAAAGATAAACAATAAGATATCACTAGTTGATAAATTACATATTGTCCTCTTATAAATAGTTGTTCAAGTTACAAAATTAAATCATATAAAGTAGATCGTCAAACAGTGAGAGTGTAAATGGCTACACATACACGAGTCTCTACATGTATTTCTATCCTTTCTGTATTAGAGGGAAAAACAAAACTTAGTAAGACAAAACAAAACAAATTCCTATAAAAACATGAAACCAAAAAGTCGTATAAAACCACAGTACAAGGTGATCTACAATGATTGCTGTATTATTTCTTATTATCTTCAATAGAACTGCCTATATCATCAGGCATAAATGAATATAGCAGTATAATTGAATATAGCAGTACATAACAATATTAGTAAAAAATAAAACATTGTAGACAATATAAAGCTTCAAAGGCAGGTAATAATCAAACCAGAGTGGATATTCTAGTGAATCTTGTCATCTTAAGTGCAGTTGCCTATACTCTCAGACTTGATACTATCAATGGTAACAGCTTTGAATAAAATCTATCAATACAAAACAGTGATCTAACAAACCAGATTTGATTACAATCAGTTATGGTAAAACAGTGTAGGTTTTACAGAGCTTTAGATTGACTAAATGAGAAATTAAGGATGATTACTGTACTATATCCTGTTATTTTCAGGATTACCATTTGTACCCTCAAATCTAGTACAGGTAGAATGACTGGAACAGAATATAATACATCTAAGCAGAGTAGTGTGAGTAATGTGGGTTTTTAAATCCTGGTGCACTATTAACAATATAGTGTATCAAGGCCGTCTATGTTAGAGATTATAGCCAACTTTCTCTGCCTCATTTCTGCTATGCTATTTTTCTGCCTGTTTGTCTACTTTTCTCCTTCATTCTACTGCCTGCCCCACTCATTGAGGCCTTTCTGCCACTGTTCCTAAAATCCTAGTATTTTTTTTCTCTCTCTCTAGAATGTCCTTTAGTATTCTCTGTAGGGTTGAATTGGTGGTCACAAACTGGCCCAGTGCCTCTTTGTCATGGAAGCATCTTGTTTCTCCATTAATTTCTAGTGACAGTTTTACATCAATCTGGGCTGGAGGTTATTTTCTTTCAGGGCTTGGAATATTTTGCTCCAAGCTCTTCTTGATCTGATGGTCTGTGTGGAGAAGTCAGCCATGATCCTGATGGGCTTACCTTTATAGTTAATCTGTTTCTTTTCTCTGACAGCTTTTAATATTCTGTTTTTATATTGAATTTCTGGTATCTTGATTATTATATGTCTGGGTATAGATCTGTTTGGTTGTAAGTGGCTGGGGTTCTGTATGCCTCACATAACCAAATGTCATTTTCTTTTCCCATGCTTGGGAAGTTTTCCTTAATTATTTCCATGAATAGCCTTTGTAATTCACCTGTATGTATTCCTGCTTCTTCATTCATGTTTCTTATTCTTAAATTGTAGATTCTCTTATCATCTTCTAGCCTTTGTATTGTTACTGCCTGTTTCCTTGTTATTTTTAAGAGATCTTTCCTTTCATAATCACACATTGCAAACTTGTCTTCAGGTTTTGATAGTCTATTCTTAGTTTCTTTTAAGGCATTTTGCCAGCTTTCAATGGAATTTTTAATTTCTTGGTGGTCTCTTTAAATCTGCTTCATGTATTCTATATTTTCTTTATAGTCTTTATCAAATTTTTCTCTCCTTTTTTTGTGTTCCTCCCTTCTACAGTCTATATCTTCCTGAGAAATGCTCCCTGAGAGCATTTCTTTAATTACTCTACTCATATCTTGCTTTACCTGATTTAACATTTCAGTTTTGAGCTCATCTACAAGGTCCCGAAGATATCTTTTAATGTCCATTGAAGCCATGCCTGCTGTTGCATGTTTGCTGCCCTCAGTCTCCCTTGTTTTTCCCTTTCCTGGATCAGGGCTCTCAGGGTTCTGGGCTGGGGGCCTCTTCCTGCCTCTCTCTCCTGTCATGGTCCCAGCTTCCTCCACACAGGTCACATTGCAGGTCCCAGCCCCCTTTCCTGTTGGCCACACCTCCTCTGAAGCACGCTTGTGAGGGTTTTCCCCCCTCTCCTGACTGCTCTCATCACTGAGGTGCAAGCAGCAGCTGCCTAAGCCTGCCCCTCCCCACCAGGTCAACCAAACTGCAGAGGCCTTTCCCTGGTTAGTGCTTGCTAGGTGCAAGGAATCAATTTTGGATGGCTCATTGGGTCCCAGCCAGGGCCCCGGCCCAGTCCAAGCAAATCCCATGAATCTGCTTTGGGGAGGGAGGAACCAACTGAAGTCACTGTTGCTCCCAGTTCAGGCTCCTCTTGCCAGATTCCAACACGTGGCCCATTTGATCAAGCCCTTCCCATGGCAGGGGGTGTCCCAATCCCAGCACTGACTGTGGATTAATGAAAGTCCCTTTGCCGGCTCCGCTCTCCATCGGGCTCACCAACCCCCAACTTCAGCACTGCTCTGCTTCCCGTGAGTCATGGTGGGAACGAGTTTGGGCAGCTCTGCCGGCCATGGCAGATTCAGGCTGGTGCAAAGTCAGTCCACTGCAAAATTGGCGGGTCGCAGCGAAAACACTGTGTCCAGCTCTTCCAGTTGTAGTCCCAATGTATTTGACGAGCTTTTTATGTTGTAGTTTTTTCCTGGGTCAAGAGGATCCATCTCCTTCTGTCTGGGTCTCTCCCTGGTGTTTTATTCTGGCGTATGAGATGTTTCTCCTGGGCGGCTCTGTTTTTTGTTGCTCACTGATCGGCCATCTTGTCTTCCTCTCTGCTAATTTTTTGATTGGGTCTTTTATTTACCTAAATTTTTTGTGCTCTTTGTGTAGACTATATATAAGTCCTCTCTGAGACACTGGCAAAATTTGTTCCCATTCTATAGGTTTTATGTTCATTTTGTTGATTTTCTCTTTTCCTGTGCAGAAGCTTTGGTAATTTCATGTGATCCCATTGGTTGATTCCTAGAAATATTTTCTACAAAACTGACATTCTGTCAAAATTCAGAAGTTTTATCTATCATGTTGCCCAATGGGTTAAACATTTCTGATTTAACATTTAGTTATGTTTAGTATGTTCATATTTACATGAAACTTTTACCATAGCCACTTTTATCACATTTTATCACATCTAAAAGAAATCATAAGCTTATTAGCTGTTAGTCCCCATCCACCTTTACTTCAGCTTTAAAAAACATCAGCTTTCTAACTCTAAAGATTTGCTTAATGGACATCTCCTCTTTATAATGATATGGTAAGGGTTTTTTGTGACTAAGCTCATACACTATTTTTCTATTGTAGATAAATAGCATTCTATTTTATGAGCATACCACATTCACCTCTTAGTAGGAATTTCAGTTGTTTATAAATGCACACGTAATGTGAATATTAGTATGTATATAGTTATTTTTCCCTTTGTGAAGAGAAATTGTTGGATCAAGTAATAACTCTGTAGGTAACTTTTTTGCATGTAACATTTTGAGGAAATTCCAAAATGCTATCTAAGGTTTTTATTTTCCAAATTCACTGGCAAGGTGCAAGGGTGTGTTAATGACATCTGTTGTTAGCAAAAAATACCTAACATATAAAATTTCAAAGATAAAAATATTATTTTGGCATATAGTTTAAAAGGTTTCAGTCCATGGTCATCTGGTTCAAAGAAAGACAGCATTCCAGGAGAAAGCTGCTTACCTTAAGGAAGCCAGGAAGCAGAGAGAAATAGATAAGGATCCAGGAGAAAGAAATGGAGCATGGAAAAGAACATACCTCTGCAGGTTACAGCTGCCATCACTGGATTTAATTCTTTCCACCAGGCCCCAATTCGTAATAGCATACTCAACTATAAACTCATCCATGGTCATTGATAAGGTTATTGTTCCTATGATCTAATCACCTGTCAAAAATCTCACCTGAAAACACATGAAATTTTTAGAAATGCTTTTGATATAAATCATGACACTTTCCCCTCTGCAGAAATGCTCATATCCAACTCAGCCAAAATGTTTAAGTTAACTTTCTCATTACTGAGACAAAATATTCCAACACCCACAAGAGAGGAAAGATTCATTTACTTTACACTTTGTGGAGGTTTCAGTGCATAGTTGGCTAGCCCTGATGCAGAATGGCATATGTCAAATGGGCAACACTTCATGAGATTGGAAAACAGCAAAAGCAACAAGCAAAGAGTGAGACAGGACAACCCTCTTTCTGTCCCTTAAATTGTGTACAAGCTGCCCAGGCTAGGGTAGATGTAGCCCCCACACCATCAATCCCAGCATTGGACCATAAATCAATCATAAACTCTAGATTCAACCATTTATAAAAAGCATACCCCCATGACTCATGAGGCTTTGGGGAGACATCTAAACACAAACCATAACACCTGATGGACTATGTCTAGTGAACAATTTATTCAGATTCTCCATAGGACTTCAGGTTCTCATGAATGAGTGTTCTGTTGGATCATCCTTAGGTTATCACAGACACTTTCTGTCTTATTCAAAGGGTTTTCAAATTTACCTTCTCAGAATATGAAAAAAAGAAAGAAATTCAAAACAGTGATATATTTAACTTAATATTTGGTCAAATATGTATTATATTATGTTACTTAAAGGTCATTGATATCATTTTTGTCAATAAACTCTTAGGTTTTTATTCCATTATCATTCAGTCATAATTTGGCTTGGTTTGGAAAGAAACTGATAATTTTTCTAAGTTTTGTGTATTTTGCTGTTAGAAATGGGAAAAGGCATACACATACTAGGTTTACCATATGCATATGAAGTTCCTAAAGTTTTTGTATCTTTTTCCTCTCAAAAAGTTAAAATACTTTAATGTGTAATTTTTGCTGAGAATTACATCATGCAGCATTAGAAACACCTGTCTGAGAAAGGCTTCATGGAAAAGAAAAGATATTTACAATTCAGTGTATCACAAACATTAGCTACAAAAAGACACCTTTCTTATATCCAAGCACAGTTATGTTATCTCTGCTCCTATATTAATGCATATTATTACCACTCTTTTTCCATTAATGTGTTTCCTTGCATGCCTTCTCTGAAAAATTCTGTAGATATTTGTCAGAGAAACCTTTCAATTTTTTGTTCATAGCCATAGAACAATAGTTCATATGTAACAGGTACTAAATAAGTGTACTTACATAAATTGTAACATAATTTATGGTTACTTTGCTTGTGATCCAATACATTTTTGCTATGTATGTTATAATGCAAATGTGACTTAAAATAATAGTGCTCTATTCCACTAGAATTCAAGTTCATGTTGTTATTATTATTTTGCTTTTACATACAGTGCTTTAACTTTATTTACAGAAATGCATTTAGTTTCAAAGTTCATGAAACATGTTCAAAATGGACCTGTTTATTTCTGACTAGTGTATTTCAGGTAAGTGGGCAAGTCACATTGCTTCCTTGATATTTGAATGTCATATGCAACACTTTTTGTTGCACTTTAGCAATTTTTGAAGGACTTTTTCTTCTCCTATTCATGGTGGCTCACTATAAATGACCATTTTTATGAGACAGTTTCTGATTGTTGCTTCTACAAAGTTCTGATGATACAGGGTCACAATTTGCTGTCTATAATACCATATTCTGAAATTTAGAAGCAGTCAAGTATCACATTTTGTATCTATTCTGAGGCTCACAGCCAGTTTGCTAGCTAAATTCCTTCGCTAAGCAACAAGTATACATTTATTTTCATGCTAGAAAACTGTATTAGGCAGACTTACTTTGGGTTTTATTTTACTAGTATAAACAAATCCTCAGCATTTTATTAACTTAAGAGAAGATTTAAAGGCTTTTAAGGGGATACATACACATATTGTATAAAAGCATTTCATCTCTTTCCAAAGTACTGTTTGATATGTACTACTGAAACTTTTTAAAAATAAATCTAACCATAAAGAAAAGTTATAACCTTTCCCCTATCATTATATTATCTGTCCTTGGATAAATGTACTGTTTAAAACTTGGGATGTATTTATTTCAGTCATCCATCTGGCAGTCGCTCTATATATTTATTTATGTACTTTAAATCTATATATTATATAAAGCTACAAATAGCATTCTATTTTGTGCACTTTTTATCTATTACCATCTATGAATTTCTAGAAAAGATTATCATCAAATTAAAGATTCTGACTACTGAGATTTAAATTGTCATAATTGTCATAGCATGAAAACAAACTATCAACTAGAAAATCATTTAAATATGAAGCGTAATCTCTTTTTAAAATTTTCAGGATAACCATAAATCATCTGATATTATTAAAGAATACATATTATTATGCAAAATGACCAGTTTCAAAATGATATACTTCAAGGATCTCAATATTGTGAATACATGTGTGGGGGTTCCACTTAAAAAATTGGGGATTCATATTAGAACTTTTTAGTTTAGGAAATTTCACTGAAAAAATGAAGTTTGATTCAAATGGAAAGTTGATGCTAACATATCACTGGAAAACATCTGAGAAATAGATCAATCTCTATATTGAAAAAATTATGCTGAAAATATTCCTTTATATTCAAAGTATTTATTTTGATGGGCTTTCCTAAAAGTACAAGGATACAAATAAAGACAATTATAGTCTTTTTAAAGTTAGGAAAATCTCAGATTCTGAACATTCATAAATAAACCCAAGGGTAAACCCAACTAATAGTTTTCTACATCATTATAACCCCAAAAAGAAAACATTAGCTCCACCTGAAGTCACAAAAATATATACATATATAAAACACCACATAGAAAGCTCTTACTTATAGACTGATAAACGTATAAATTTGTCACAATCTTGTCATCATAAAAAACCATTTTTGTACATTATCTGCTCTAGTTTGTAGAAATCTACTTTACTTAACTTTTTCTCAAAAATCAGATACAAGTATTTTTCTATGAGTGTAATAACCCCTGTAACTTTCTACCTTAAGGTTAACAAGGTAAATTCAGTAGCTTAAAATCTTTGAATCTATTTGCCTATGATTTTATATACATGAAACTGACTTTAATGAGTTAGACTTTTCTCAGGAACTATTCCTCACCTATGAGTTCCCTCCATACTAATTCCTAAGCCACATTTGAATATATTGGCCAGTTGTCTAAGATGCCGAATTTAAAACCTATGCTCTGTAAATTCAATACATATTTAAGGAGCAAGCCAGCATGCAAATGAAACAGTGAAAAGATATTTTAAGAAGTTTACCAAGAAAGGAAAACCAACAATATATTTAGTACAAGTGGCAACAGTGTCTAAATGGCCCAAAGCAAAGCATGCTTCAGCAAAATCATTTATTACCACAGAATGTACAGCAGGATAAGAGAGAGGGGAGAGAGAGAGAGACCTAGAGCAAGAGATTACACTCCCTGTGGTAGGAATGCAGTCACTTGAGCTAGCCTATGATTAGAAAGTGACTGTGGTAAGGTTGAGATTGCTGGAGTGAAAGCAAAACACTGTGGTGCTTTATCTCTTTTCCTATTTTGTGCCCCTGAAGGGACAATTTTTAAAGCCATCGGTTTCACATTCACAAGTATCCACAGGTAATTAGACCCAGCAGTGAGAAGTGAAAGGAAGTAAGGATGTCTGGAATCTTTTGCCCTTAGAGAGCAAAAGCCATCTAGATAAAAGAAAGAGGAAAAGATGTGAAATAAAAGAGGGAGAATGATGAGAGCTGCCAGATTCTTCACTGAGTCACATGTCAACTGCCTGTACTTTTGTTCCTGTCAGGAAATGTATCTGAAGGTCAGTAGCACGAAGATGGAAGCCCATATCAGTTTCATGATCAAGCCAAACATAAAGAAAGAATCTGTCCATTTCCAAAACATACATTGTTAAAATACTTATTGCCATTTTCTTTTTCAGTGTACAAGCTTCAAGCATTCCAAAATATAGAAAAATTAAAATCATAAATGTTCATTTGTCTAGTTCTTTCTGTGTTAAAATTTTTAATTATATATGTATATGTGTGTATATATATATATATATATGATAAATATATATGTGCGTATATTTGTCATCATTCAAAGCCTATATCACTGTGAATATCCTAAATAAAGGCATTCACTTTTGTAACTCAAGTAATTTCACTCCTTGTAAAAATCATAGTAGTTCAATAATACACCTAATTAGCCTAAACTTTCCAAAAGTATTCATCAAGTCACATGTCAACTGCCTGTACTTTTGTTCCTGTCAAGAAATACACCTCAAGGTCTCTAAATGATTTGATAAAAGTAGGGAAATGGCTTACAGGGAAAGATGTTTTATAGATCTTAGTGTTGCTAATTTTCAGTATAAATTAAAATCCAAACCTGATTCACACATTACATTTCCTTATTATCCCTCTTTATTTTAGGGTTTTTGAGATTTGACATTAACTACTGTTAATTTGCTTTACGGAGAAATGAGGGCTGTTGTTTGCATCATAATATGGTTAAGCATAGCCCTGGTCTCTACCTACTAGAAACCAGTAGTACTACTCCTCACCCAGCTGGGAACAATCAAAATGGTGTCCTGATGTTACTAAATGTCCCAAGACATTCAATAAATAATCCCTCTTCATCTAGACAAGTATCTTCTTCTACTCCTAATGTAATTTTTGTTAACTGTGCCTGAAAAGATGTCTATAACTTACACCTGAAATAGCTTCACTTGTACAGTACTAACATTCCTCTGTGGATGGCTTGAGAATTGTAAATCCCAAATAGCAACAACTGACCTCTGAACAAACACAAAAATTATCTAAAGAACTTGCCAGATTCTGATTTCTTGTTAATTCTCCCAGATATTATTTCATAATTTCAGTCTGGAGTCTAGGAATCTGAGTTTCCTCTTTCTTTCTTTTCCTTTTCCTTTTCCTTTTCGTTTTTCTTTTTTTTTTTTCTTTTTCTTTTTCTTTTTTTTTTTTCTATAGTTATACCAACTGATCCTTACTGGAAAATAAGCATAGGAAAAAAGAAATACTCTTAGAATTAGAATTCTTGGATTCTTGAAAGTCTGTACCTGACAAATCTTTCCTCTTCTTTTAAATTTACTTTAAATGTTTCCCCTTCCCAGATTTAAGGGGAGTCATATATTCTTCTCTAAATTTTTCTTTGTTCTTCCTTCTTCTCTGCTGAATTCTCTACTTTTCCTCCACTTAAATTTTGGAATATTGATACATTGTATACTGTATTGTTTAGTACACAACATCAACTATTCAATGGTTTCAGATATCACCAATAGTGAAGTACTGTCATTTTCCATATTTCTCATTGGATCGTATCCATTTATATGCAGAAATTTCATTTACTCTTAACATGTTCATCAGCAATCTAGCAAGGCTTCTTATTGCCATGATTACTTTGTATCTTTATTTAACATTTCTGTTAATAGGCATTTATTGCTGGTAATAATGCAAAATGATACAACCACTTTGATGGAAAGTTTATATTCAACAGTCAGAATCTTAGGTGTTTGTCCAAAAAAATTGAAAGCTTATGTTTTCACAAAAAAAATACATGGATGTATATGAGAATTTTATTCATAATTATCAAAATTAGAAAGCAACTGAGATACCATTCAGTCAGATAAAGGGTAGATAAAGAAATGTCATTCAATACCAAAAAGAAATGAGGTAGGAAGAGACTTAAAAGGAACCTATTATGCATATTACTAAGTCAAAGAAGCCAGAATCGAAAGGTCACATATTTTATGATTCTAACTATAACATCTGGATAGGGCGAAAATAAATTAGTTACCAGAGACAGGAGGTGGAAGAGATGAATAGGTATAGAACAGGGGGTGAAATTACTCTGCAAGATAATATAAAAGTATAGACATGTCATATATTGTGTCCAAATCCAAAGAGCATACAACATCAAAACCAAACCCTGATGTAAACTATGGACTCTGGGTGATACTGTGTCAACATGAGGTTTATTTTTTGTTAAGAAATGTAGATCTTTGGTTTGATGTGTTGATAGAGGTTAAGCATGTGTGGAACCAGGGAGCTATGGGAAATTCCTTCATTTTCTCCTCAATTTTGCTATCAATCTAAAACTACTCTTGAAAAATTATATTAAAATTCTATTAATTATGTTTTTATCTTTTCCTGAGTCCTAGACTGACTGCCAGGTAATCATTCCCTTCCTTCATCTCTCTGTCACACTAAGTATGATCACTAGGCTCTCTTAATTCTTGCTCTATAGCAGAAGTTTTCAAATTCTAATGTGAAACAAAAAATCACACAGATAAATTCTTAAAATGCTTTTTCTGGTCCTCATCCTGAGAGAATTATACTGAGTGCTTTAGCATACAGTTCAGGGATATGAATTTTTAACCTACATCTTACCTCCATCTGAAATATATGACCCAGGAACCAACTTTTGAAAGTCTTTTCCTGCATTCTGTCTGCATTTTCATCTTTTCTGACTTTAATCCTGTCTCATTCACACTGGCTACAATACCTCTTTTGCTGGTGATCCTAATGCCTGTCTCTTTTTGCCACAATCGTTCCTTTGTAAATTGCTAAAGTAATCTTTTCCAAATGCCATTTTTATCACATCACCTTCCTGCTCAAGAATCAGCTCCTCCTAGCATATCAAGTCTAAACTCTTGGCCTATAATTCAAGGTCCTCTGTCAACTAGCACTTTTGTACCTCTCTAATTTTATCTTTTCCCACTACAGACTGACTCCCCCCTCCAGCTAACACCAGCCAATTTTCCACTCTTCCATGCTGCTTACTTGGGTGGCCCTGAGTTTCCCATCAGTTGGACTGCTGTTCCCTTTCATTTCGCCAACAATGATAAATATTTGTTACCAACTCACCTACTCAGAAAAATTTTTCTGATTAAAATTTTCCACCTACTCATTGAGATGACTGAATGAAAACGTTAGACTATGATTCAGATGCATAAATATCACAAAAAAGCTTCTAGTGTTATAAAATATCAGCAATACTGTTTTTCTAATGGGCCTATGAAAGCAAATCATTGCAATAATATTATTTGTCAGAGTTTTGCTTTAAAAATTGGGAAATACTACTTAACTGTAGAACCCAAGTTGGATAGAGCAGCAGATGCATATAATCCCAGTGACTTGGGTGGCTGAAGCAAGAGAAGTACAGTCTGAGGCCATTTGGATCAATTTAGCAAGATATTATCTCAAAACAAAAGAGAAAAAGGTCTGGGATGTAGCTCAGTGCAAGGCTAGGTTCAATACCCAGTTCCACACCCTTACCACAACATTTAAAATGCATGGGTTAAAAGTTTAATGGAGTTGTAGAAAATGTTACCATGTACAATAATAAGTATGTAATTATTGGACAATAAATGATTGCAGAACAATAAGATAGCATATGCTCATATAAAAGGAATATGGTAGTATAGTCCAAAGCAGGTAGAAATGAAAAAGAAAGTGGAGTCTTTACAAGTAAATCAATCATCTAAATTCTTCCCAGAAAATGGTTTGGTTCTGTATAGATATTAGTTTTATTGTTTTATAACCATACTTCAGGTATCCAATCAACTGTTGTCGTCTTCAAAGTAGTCATTTCCTCAGCCTGTGACTCAGTAGCCTGTGACTCTACCAGAAATTCTAGTCCAGTGACATGCCACATGCAGGCCTAATTCATTCAGTACAGATTTATTTCCACTTAGCTCTAGGCATCAGGAACTCGAGTGTTCCTACTATTCCATACCCTTCCCAACAATTGGATTTACTCTCCTTCCAAATTCACTTGATTGAATGAAATGTGTGTGACATTATAACATGACTTTACATCACATTATGACTTGATTTGCATTTATATCATTACCATGGAATTTTTACATCACTGAGAGCCATTCAGGATACCTTGTCCGTGAATGCATTCCCTGATCATGTCTGTCTGCTTTGTATGATCTCTAATCCCTCCACTACTGTCACTCTTTATCAATCATATTGACCTCTGGAATTAATGCTAAATTCCCAGATTTGTGTTTTCCTCCTTGCTTTGTACATGATAATCTCCAATATTTTTCTTGCGCACACTTCTGATATAGCACTTTACAGATCTTATGAAAAATTGTGTTTTTCTATTAGAATCTGGTCTCCTAATGGACTTCAAAGACAAGATACAAGGAAATGCCCCGTATTTGCTGTATTGCTTACTGTCATCCTCCCAAGAGATACTCAGACGGTTGGCCCCGATGAAATTGAAGAAGAAATCGATCAGTTTCTATAATGAAACATAATATATAAAATGAAAGAAAATTGAAAACCTTTTAATCCCTAACTCCTAAGAAATAGCAGGTATGTGAGATGGGGTAGTACCAAGATATATTCTCTGATGATTCTGTTTTTCCCAAAATCCTAAGAGAGGAAGATATTTTCTGTCGTCTAAACTGAGTAGAATCAAGTTAAGCTGCACCTGGAGTGTACTCACTGCGTCTGCCAGAATCAGAAGTGCTTACAAGCCACGGTCACATCTACTCTGACTCCAGCAGAAGCTTAGAAGTTTTCTTTGAAGCTCAAAAATTCCTTCTGCCATCATTCAGGTCAAGATCAATGTGTACCTGAAATGGCTTCTATCCGAGAAAGAACACCTCAAAAGCAAATAATCAGATTCTCTGAATACTTGTCCTATTTTGTAACATAACTGGGGGAGATTGCAATGGTATGAATAGACAGGAAAACACAGAGAAATGGAATCAGACATATCTTCTGACACGAGGCAATTGCTATCTTTTGGGTACATCCAGGTCCAGGGCAAACAAATCCATTAAAGGTGGTGGGAAAAAGTCCAACAAGATTGGCCATGACTTAATGTGGAGAAATGAATGACAGGCACTAGGTTCTGGTACACCAAGTGAATTCAGGTGAGGCTGCCGCACCTGCCAAGTGGGTGGGGCCAAGATGCAAAGAATCTAAGACAAAAATATAGGAAGTTGGAAGTAAATTAAATTTTAAGATCAAAGTCACTGAAGTAGAGCTTAAAGTCAGCTAGAAGCCAGAAATATTCCAGACAGAGAGAAACCAGAGTGGTAAACACAAAAAGAATGAGTCAAGATATATGCTTTTAAATAACTGTACAACTTGTAAATCTTATTGGTTTACTGGTAATAAATATATTTCAGTGTCTTCTGTAGGATGGACACTGCTATCGATCAAATAAATAACTATGAGAAAAAAGAAATATTGTCCTTTATGAAGCATACTATTTTAGTGAATAAAAAAGGCAATGGAAAAGTAAGTAAGTAACAGGTATGGCAGATGTTGACAACTCTTAAGAGAAAAAATATATCAATAAATAAAAATACGAACAGTCTGCAGGTGGTATTATGCTTAAATCTATGCTGGGTGACTACAGAAGATGCCAACTGAATCGATGAGTAAGCCAGGCCTTCTGGTCACAGAGAACAAGTGCAAAGAGCTTGTGCACACACATGATGATGCATTTCTAGAGAAGCAATAAAGCCAGAGTTGCTAAGTAGGATGAGAGAGGGAGGGAAAAGAGTGCAAAAACCTGAGATGTAACAGAAATGATGATCAAGTAGAATTTTAGAGCCTATTCTAACAATTGTCTTTTTCACGTACAGAGAAACACATTTAGAGCAGAAAAATATTTTAACTGACTCATAATTAAGCATATGCTATACCAAAAATGAAAAAGATAGAGCAAGGATGGAAACAGAGAGAAGAGTCAACAAGCTTCTCAAAAAACTGACTCAGGCATGGTGGTTCTGATCTGGGTGGCAGCTGGGTGGTAGAAAGTGAAAGTCATTGAGATCCAGGGTATATTTTGAAGGTAAAATTAATAATAGTTGCTGTTGAATTGAGGATTTTGTGTAAGTGGGAAAAAAAAGATGTGCCAATGTCTGCTTCAGAGTTTGAGGTCTGAGTGACATTATAGATGGCGTTGCTATCTTAGAATGGGAAATTCTGCATGGCATAAATTTAGAGTTCTATTTTTTAATGAAGTACAGTTGAGATTTTTCATTATAATGGCATTGAGATGGCTATGTCAAATAGTTGCTGACTGTAAGAAGTGAAGTTCAAATGAGAAATCCAAGTAGAGATAAATTTATACATCATCAACATACACATGGTATTTAGTTTAATGAGAATTCAGGAAGTGAAGTAATGTGTGCAGAGATAAAAAGGTTATTTAGAATTTGAGAAGCTGAAGGTTTACTATAAAATAAGATCACATAAGAACATAGAGTGGGAAGAAAACAAAGACAAATGTCACAGATTTTTAAAAACTATATATATATATAAAGAGAGAGAGAGAGAGAGAGAGAGACTGTCCTCTCATGCTTCCTTTCAGAAATATTCCAAAATAGTAACTATTCAAATTATGTAAATAATGAAAAATAAAACTTCACTTAATACCTACATTGACTAATTTAAAATAAAATTACTTTTTCAAATTTTGTCTGATTCTTCCATAGGATCTTCTGCTCTATTTAATCTTGACCAAGATATTTTTAGTTTCTCCTAAACATTGTTAAAAATGGCTATTATTTCTTGAATACCACCAAAAGCTAATATCATCTTCTTGGCAGTATTGTGTGAAGTGGTTTTTTCTGGAAATAAATACCCTGATTGGATTGATCCACTCCTAAATCATTTTTGAGTATTAGACATCCAAGATGTTCTTGGTCCTGGAGATAAGGGCATAATTTTTCTCATTTGTAGTTAACCTAGATATTATAATTATTTTTTATAGGGGGAAACTGCTCTAGGTAGTTCTAGATAGTAGTATTCTATGTAAAGCCAATATTACATGTTTAACACAACAGAGTAAAGGTTTTATGTGTCTTTAACACAAAGACATTTTATTTCTTAATTTTGTATTCAGTGCCTTCATGTTTCACACACTAATGGACCTCAGAATATTTATTAAATTATATTAAACTAAAAATAAAAGTACATTTTAAACCTATACAGTTAACTCCAAATCTGGTAATTAGATAACAAATCCTGGCAAATAAAATTTGTAATAGGCAAATATTTTTGGCAGATGATCATACTGTGTGTGTAATAGAAGGATGTGTAGTTGGCAGTAAACAATTTCAAAAATAAATCTGGTAACTTTCCAAGAATCATCACAAAGAAGGATGTTAGTCTATTTTGAAAATATGGGTAGTTTTGTTTGACAAATGCAAAAGAAAATTAAATGCAATATTGAAATACAAATAATCATCTGTGTAATCCATGTCCAAATTTCATAAATTAATGTTTTAAGATTATTGAACTAACATTGAAAATGCATGTATAATAAATAACAAGGCTTTAGTGGGATTGTGTTAGATAAAGTACTGAAGGCAATCCAAATTAATTAATCAAAATTAACAATTGCAATTGTTATTGACTTTATGCAAATACACAATGATATTTTAATTATAGCTTTTGTTGGTTTCATAAAACAGTCCAATATTTCCTTATATTTTAAAGTATTCAAAATAATGAAAAATAATGTCTCACTTTTTAGTCACTGGTCTTAGTAACTAAGTATATAATACAATGATTATATACTACTTATAGTGAATTGGTACTAAAGATCTTACTTGTATTTCAGATTTTGATGCTTTAATTTTATTACTCTTAATATATAAAAGAAGATGTACAGATTTTGATAAATAAAACTATCAATTTGCTTTTTTCAATGTTATATAAAGTAAGTGAATTAAAGATTTAGTTCACGGTTGAAATTACCTAGATATCACAAAACTATTAAACTACTAGTGTTTTCCAGTTTTTGAATCAAGGATATGTGTAAACATATTCACATTATTCCTGCTAATTATGCTCATGAATACATCATTCAGATTTAATCTGACAATACTTCTGTAACGTCCCATATTTTTTAGAGCAATTTGGTGCTCATAGTAAAATTAAATGTTAAGTACATACTTCCCATATGTACCAGTCAGGGTTCGCTTATTATATTATGTAGAGAATTTATTAAGTAGACTTACAACGGCTGCCTACAGAATCAGGCAACTGAAGAATGCAAATTGACCATCTGCATGCTGGAGAGGGAGGGTCTGGTTAAAGGTAAAAGCTCTTTTGAAATATTATTTTTAAAAAGAAAGAAAGTTGAAGGTCTCGAGCTCTCTTCAGAGTCCATTACAAGTGTGTGTAGGAAAGTCAAAGGGTCCACACTGGAAGCCTGAAGGCCCTGGAGACAAACATCCAAAGGAGGTGGCACACACCAATTTCTCTGAGAAATCAAAAGGGAAGATGTCCTACTTTCCCTTTTTATACCATTGAGGCTACAAGCCTATTGGTTGTTGCCTCTCCCCTCTAGGGTAAATTTTCCCTCCTCAGTTTGTCATTTACAAGTCAATTATCCACAAATGACATCCAAAACCATGCTCCACTATTCTATTTGGCATTTCTTAGTCCATTCAAGTTAAGATCAAAATTAGCCCACACACCATATCACATCTGCTCCTATACACCCATAGCATCCCTCACTATTAACATCCTTTACTATAGTGGTGCAGTACTTACTAAGGATGAACTTGAGTGACACATCATTACCACACCAAGTCCAAGTTCATATTGTGGTGATATTACATCCTTTATTTCCTTTTTAGACATACTCCACTAAAATGTAGTATCCACATGGTTGGAGACTGTATTTGATTCAGTTCCAAGAACACCCTGGAAAGAATTGATGCTCAAAAATAGAAACTAAGGATTTAATTTAAAATGGCCCTTTCTTACCAGGAAGGATAGTTCCATACAGTATGGCTGTCACAGCCATTTGGAACACAACAGCACAAATTTCTGGGCTATTAGATTTCAGTGTTGTAGCAATCTGCATTGCACATTGCTCTGTTCAACTTTTTCTGGCAGAGAACTTAAGGCATGGCAGTCATTATTTCAAATGCTGGTGGACAAAGGGTATAGATGCAACTTCAAACTACATGTAAGTATTCTAGCTAAAGAGTTTTCCACTCAATATAAAGCATAATCGATTACCTGATCTCCTTCTTTATCCATTGTTCAATCATAACCAGATAATTCTTCAACAACAAACCCTAAAAATTCTTATGGTTGTGATTTGAGCTCAGATGTATATTGGTATACTATTTTTAAAAATTCACATTCAAAATTTTTGTATAGATGTTGCAATGTGCATCTTAATCTTTCTGGAAAAAGTTTGCTGCTTTCTTTTAAAATATGTTAATGCTTGTTGGGACCTGCATGTTAACTTTTTTCTCTGAAATTAGGTTACCACACAAATAATGTCACCATCTCAATGTCTGAGAATGTTATGCTTCTTCATTATTATCACAAGGACTATAATAAGTAAGGAGAGAAACCGGTAACCTATTGTCCTCAAAAAAGTTTATTTGGATTCCAAAAGTTTTTCACACAGAGGGAGGATTTCCTAGGCATCTGGAAAAATCTACCTCTTTTATTTGGCATGCTTTTCCTGTAATACTTTTACAAGCTGTAACTGCTCTGAGTGAAAAAAACTCCTTAATCACCATTACATGATTTGTACTCTAAGGTCTAAAATCTGTTACCTCTACTCATATATTGATTTTGAAAAACAGCCCAGAAAGTAGCATACTTACCTAATAAAAATATGGACAGATTTCTCTATTATTAAAAATTTCATAAATCCTATAAGTGGCTTGTATTAATATTATATATCCTACTAAACTTGCACAATTATGTTAATTTTTTCAAAGAGAAAACTAAACTGAATGAATAAAATATAGAATTAAATCTAGAGCTTAGAAAAAAATGTATGTCATTCTAAAAGGTAAAATAAATCTTTTTGTATTCAAGATGAAATTGTAAATTTAATGGTAAATAGCAGGATATTTAATTCTTCCTTAAATTTCAATTTACATTTTTATGGTCTTAGAGGTCATAATTTATTTATGCTGAAGAGTTTGCTTTCTTACATGGCAGTTCTGTTCTTTGAGGCATAACACTGAAAATGCATTTATTAGTCTAAATGATGCCAACTGTATTATCAATGCTAAGGTTTATTTGTATTATTACTAAAGCTGGTGTTTCCTTCAGATTTCGAAAGAATCTTTGAATTATGTATGTCTTGTTCTTATTGTGGTTCATTCCTATCATATGTATGCATATCAGAATAGACATGGCACATTTCAGAAATATAAAATTGAAAGACTGTGAAGCACAAAAGGCTCATATTCCCCAATGTCATCATTTCACTAATGCACAATTGAAGGAATACGTATCATTTTCAAGGGGCTCTAGAAAGAGAGGGACCATCCTAGGATAATAACCCTACTCTAAAACTCTGGAGTCAGTTTCCCTGCCTTACTTCCAATGATAGTCCCCACACGTCTAATAAAAATAGAATTTTACTGGTATGCATGCAAGAATCATAGCTTTTACTTTTAAATGCTTGATAACACATATATTAAGCTTTTTAGGTCATATAGTCTTTGTCTTGCATATTGATATCTTTAGTTGTAGCATGACAGTAGTCATTAGAAATTGAACAAAATAAAACCAGGCCTGTGTCACAACAAACTTTTATGATATATATTTTAATCTCATATAATTCTGACATATCATGAAATAATATTCTTCTTTTTGTTTCTTTTTAAATTTTATTAGAATAAGTTTGTGATAAATAATACAAACCTCCATTTGGGAAGCATTAGTACTTGTAATGTGTATCTTTACCATTTATAATTATTTTTTTCTCTTTACCTTTCCATTTCTGCACTTAAAAAATGATTCTCAGTCCATAATTATGACTGTACAGCAATACTCTTTGGATTGGATTTGTCTTTGAGCCTTAGTTTGCCAATAACTGGTACAGATTTCTTAAAACATAGGGGTGCTTTAAATCCTGTGGTCAATGAATCTACAGGATGACACAGTGAGTATATCTGAGAATAATTTCCATTTACATTTAGATTCTCCTTTTAAATTAGTAGTATTAACTTATAGGCCACCACAGTAGTACAGTTAAAAATAATTTGCCAGTGATTTTTAACAGAAAGTGAGCTACAATAAAAAAAAAAATTTTTGAATCTACCAGTCCAAAGAAGAGTTATCTGTAGTCAATGTGTAAAATTTAAAAATATTCATGTAATCTTTCCTAAATACAAAGTAGCAATTCCCAACTCCATAAAATAAAGTTACGTCACTACCCACATGACATCCTGTCAACCAAATAGTACAGGTAAAGCACCACTATTGCATTTGAGACCTGCCACATTCTAAATTATTTAGATTTATAATGTCATTAAGCTCGTGAATGCAATCCCCAGTACCAAAAAACAACAACACAAAAGAATTTTCAGTGATATTTGTTGAGAATTTTTTCTTTTGCTTCAAGTCTCTGTGTTACACAGGGCGAAAATATTTGGAAGCAAAAGAAATCATTATGCCTATCTATAAGAGGAAACCAGCTCTCAAATTAAGGAAGACATCATTCTAAAAACCTGGTCTTCTAAACTTCTACTTTTTAAGGGAAAGATAGACCACATTTAGATATTTTGTTTGTGTTCAGGCACAATAATGATAGTAACTGGAATACTCCTCTTGAAAATCACTGTAGTGTGAGTGTTCTATTATCTGGGAACTAGAAAAATAGTCACGGGCCTAGGATGATACATCTACATATAAAAAGATTTAATGGGGAGATAGGTCTCTACAATTTTTTTCAAGATTTGACATGCAGAAAAGAACATGAAATGGCCTAGAAGAAAGAGCTAGAATTAATAAGGAAGTAGCTTTTGATAAAACACAAGGAAAGATTCCAGGTAATGGAATACATGGCTTGTTCTAGAGAGACTGTCTCTGCAAGGTGCAAAATTCATGTATGAAAAAGGAGACTGTCACAAAATAAAGTTACTGAATTTCTTTTCGGGTCACTTGTATCCCTAAGAACCCATCATCATGCGTATATTTAAGATCATAAATTGTATAACTAAATTATCTAAAGATTGGTTTTATATACATATATTTTGGTCATTGTTTTCAAGTGTATTCCCTTAAATTTCTGCCTCCAAAAAACCCCTGCACATTATTATGACTCAAACATTACCATTGCTTTTCAAAAAAATCATGTGAGCAGATTTTAATTTTTTTTCACTTTAGACATTTCAATTGTTCTTATGTTTAAGATTGGCAACTTTATGACAAGATTGGCTTCTTATGCATTTTTCTCACTAGAACTACCTAACATGCTCTTTAAATTTTATTTTTCAAAAACAATATATATTATAGCATATCAGAGAGGGGTCCTATGTGTATTTATATACTAGAGACTTCTTTTAGAGTTGTTTTCATTTAAAGGAAAACCTGTGTTAACTCTTTTCATCAAAATACTTTATAACAATATTTGCAGTGTAACTTTCACTTTATAGAAATTGTGTTAATTAACCCACCAGTTTTGATCTTAATGAAGGCAATAAATCATTCTTGTTTTAGAACATTTTTGTTACCTTCATTTAGTTAAAAGCTCATACTTAATAAGATCTAAACAAAGAAAAAGCTTGCTTTTCTCCTTGTTGATTCCTATTTCATATAATATACTAGAATATATAGTGAATATATATATATATATATATATATATATATATTCTATAAGTTCACCAAAGCAATGCAAGTATGATAAGATCCATGATGCTCTGAGTTGTGCTGTTTCTATAGTTGGCAGGAATTAAAAAGAAGCAGGCTTTGTCTATTGGCTTTTTGTTGTCCTATGAATCATTCCCAAATAATGAGCCCTTTGCTGAGGGTTGAGGAGGACTAGAAAAGGGATCATGGGCTGCTACTTTTTTCCTTACATTTTGACTATGAAATGTATGGCCCACAGAAAAAGAAGCAAATGATGATTTATTTATTCCTGCAGGATGGAAGACGTCATTACATATTTTACTCTCCTCCAGCTATATTACTAAAATTTATTTTGAGAAATAAATCTCCTGTTATAGAATGATGATTAATGACATATTTGCATGATTTGAGTAAAATGATAAAGCTGAGGAACTTGGGAGTGCTATTCAAGTTTAAAATTAGACAGTCCAAGTTCATCACCTACCTGTAACAAAGGCTTGATACATTTCCCCCGAGGTGTGAGTAGTCCACACCTAAAGTCTTTCCTTACAGGAAGTAAGTTTACAGTTAGTGCATAATGTGCTGAATAAGCATCCAAACACAAAAAGACAGTTTTCCATTTTATAATGCATTTTACATTCACATACATTTTTCATTTGATAATAATCATATCAATCACTTGGATTTTATTTGATCCTATTTACAGTATTTCCCTTAGCACAAAATAGGTGAAGATTTTTCAAAGCGATCAAATTGCTGCAATTTAAGTGTTTCTAAATGAAAGGCTCCAACCTCTAAAATATTTCTCTTGTTGACTAAATTAATTCTTGATAAAAAGTCTTATTTGGGAATTATTTTTTAAATATTGGGGATTGAACCCATTGAGATATGTCCCTGGTCCTTTTTAGTTCTATTTTGAGACAGTATTCTGCTAAGTCATCACCTTATTCAGGCTGGGCTCAGATTCGTGAAGCCTCTGCCCCAGCCACCCAAAATACTGGTGTGGGCCACCGTGCCTGAATATTAACCGAATCGTTTGTCTGTTGCTCATTCATATTATAAATAGTAATAAATTTTTGCAGTAATTATAAAACACACCTTTTTGCTAAGGAAGAAAGGATATTTAAGAGAGGTTAATTAACTTTCTGGTAGTCACAAAGAAAGTAAGTGACAGACCTGGGATTTAAACCTTAGAATCTTAGCCTTAGAGTCAATTCTTCCTACCTATATCATGCTGCCTACATACAAAAAAAATTTTTTGAATATTTTTAATAAATATGAGCATATAGCTTACTTATAATATAAAACAGTTTCTTAGTGTAAAAAAGGCAAATAAAATTTACTTTTACTTTTAAAGAACTTTAAACAAATTCTCTTAACATTCCATGAAGTAAAGTTGTCTCATGCTCTCCATAGAGCCTTGATACCTGACAATTCAAATTGTGTTTCTCTGTAGTGTCTCAAGCATTATTTGTTAATTGTTCTTAACTTTGCAAATACCTGAAATTTCTTTAAATTGTTGTCTATTATGTCAATATTTATATGGCTCTTTTAAAACCAGAAGATGTTCTTTTGAAAATGAGATGATGATTTTTTTTGTTTTTGCCTTTTTAGTAAAGGTTTGATTCACTATCTGATTTTATTAATATGGCTCAAAAATTCTTTCTCCAAGTGCACTCCCTGACATTTATCATTTTGGAAGACAGAGAATTAAATAAAATAATGTGTAGGAACACTGCCTGAGATCATTTGAAAGACCAGACTAAATCTTCAAATCAGAATTTCCAATCAGCATTCTTAATAATTGAATGTAAGATGCTGTAGACATATAGAATAATTAAAGTACAACCATCATCACGCTTATCTATTCACATACAAATTACCTTTGTGAAAATCAAGGTAAAAATAATTTTGTAGCTAGATTTGGGTGCTTAGAATTTCTGAAATCTACATTTTCACTTGTGTAAGGAAGCTGAAGAATAGTTGCTAGGTTTGTTGCAAAAATGGATTCTCAACCTGCCCACTTTTTCCTGTGTCCACTGCCACCACAATTACCAAGACCACCATCACCTTTTACTGTGAAGACTGATACATTTTTCTCATACCCCTTTATTTGTACCTGTGTCTTCCTGAGGGCTCCTTTTGCATGAAAACAAGCAGAATATTTTCCAAAATCATAAATGAGAATATGGAATTTCTTTTTATAAACCCTCTAAATTTTCCCAGCAAGTAATGCTAAAAATTCCAAATTAAAAAAACAATGTGGTTTCCAAGATGCTGCATGTATGTGATCCTAACTTCCATCTGGCCTTGTCCATTGCTGCTTTCTTTCACATTCTCTATGCTCTAAGTGTCATTATCTTCCAACACTCATAACTTGCATCAAACTTTTATTTTCCCACCTGATGGGGCTCTTCTCCCAGAACACTTTCTTGTCATTCAAGTTTCAGATTTAGTGTCGTTCCTCAGGAAGATTCCTCTTTCTCTCTATTCCTTAGGACTGCTTCATTTGTGATTCACAGATTTTAAACTGTTAATCACTTTATTTCTCTAGTATGCCAATGATTTTTTCTGTTGACTTGACAAGAGTGTCCTACAAGTCTCCATGAGACCAATAGCATTCTCTCTGCTGACTTTCCAGTGCTAACCAGATAGTAGGTGCTAAATGTTTGTTGGTCTGAACTACTGAATATTTCCAGATCTGAAAATTTCTTCAGATATTTCTGTGAGATTGTAAAATAAGCCTTATCAGAATGGAAAGATGTGGATGTTATTCTTCACCTAAAGCTTTATCAGATGTAAGGCCAGGCCAAGAGGAGGGCATGGGCATCTGAGGACTTCAGTCAGCATTTTCATTCTGCTCCCCTTTCTGCTCTTTATTTGGTTGATTTTAGGTAACATCTGTTAAAATTTCACAGTTAAAAAATAATTCATTTTTGATCGCTGCACTTGTTACACTTGCACAATCTTTGAAAGAACTTGTCTTCTCATAAGAATTATGGTATTGGGCAAATACTTGGGGATTTACTAAAGCAATAAATAGATTAATGCTACTGCAGGGCACACATCTGTACTGCTTGGTTGAGAAAAAGCATAATTTGTAGCTTTAGCCATTACTCTTATACAATATCAGCTGTCTGTTGCAGTATTGTATGGGCTTTCCCAATGGAAGAAAAACTGGAATTCCTTGGCATTTTTAACACCAGTAACAAAGAAGAAAATTTTGTTTCTATACCATATCAAAAGGTATGAACCATTTATAAACTCAATGATCTGTTTTATATGGATCAACAGAAGAACAATCTTAACCATATGTGTAATACCATGACATTCTTGATATGTGACTTCCCACAGTCATTTGTGATTTTGCTTTAGGATTGATGACATAATAAACAAATGCATTCATAACTAAGTGTATTCATGGATTCATGAATGTTTAATAGACTAATATGTTTATCTCATTAGTTTAAATAGAAGTTAATGCAGACAGACTGCCAAAAACACAAGTTATCTTTGAAACACTAGAATTTGAGGCATAGTACCACCTCTCTTAATAGTACCACCCTACAAATCTGACAGACAAATTAGGATTCTAAAATAATAAATAAAAGATACCCTAAAGAGTCAACAACTTTTTTCCTACAGTTTGAATAAATTTGAAAGGTGTATGCAAATTTTAAAATCATGCATAATTATTTTTATCTCATTTTTCTTTAAGAATTGTTACAAGAATTATGATACATGGTATACCATTAATATACCTATTTCATTTCATTTATGAAATTTTTTATTACATATTATATGCCAACCTCTTTCTGAAAGGATGTGAAAAAAATGATGCCCTGTGTTATGAAAAATTTCACAAAAAAAGTACACCAACATAGGACCAAATAGTCACTGTTACAACCTTTTGTCAATAAATAGGAAATATAATTTAAGCTATATTTCTCATGATGGGAATGGGCTTTTTATGATCTCATTTACATTCTCTGATCTAGTTTTCTTTGTTCTCAAATGTGGGCACACATCAGGAACAGTATTAAAGTATACAGACTTTTTTAGTTTCCATAATGCCAACTACCCTAGAATCTCAACAGCTCATTTCTGAAAACTGTCATTCTTGATACTCTTCTTGGCCTCCTCTGGCTGCCAAGATTAATGCTTCCACAATTTAGAGTGTACTCCTGGAATTAGCACATTGACTTGTACCTGTTAGATTCTATTTATCATTTATCTAACTTTTTTATTCTGTACCTAACTTTGAAAATAGAATTTCGTACCTAAGCCTGAAAAAGAGACTTCTAATCAGATTTTTTTTCAAGAAGAAACTTTTATGTATATCATACTAATTTATTCCAAATACTTTTACCACACTAATTGATTTCAAATAGTTCATGTGACCTGTAAAAGCTAAGTCAGATAGATAGCGTGTTTTATTCAAGCAAAACACACCCACAGAAGTTACTAGCCTAAATTCTACTCATATCACTTAAGTCACTGGTCCCTAGGCCAGCAGCGTTAGTGCATTATTAACTTTTGAAAAATGCAAATACTTGGACCTCAAACTCAGTCATAGTGAATCAGAAACTCAAGAATCAGGCTCAAAAATTAGGTGATACTGATGCTTACTAAAGTTGAAACTTTTTGACCTCATCTAATAAGAATGAGTAAATATATATATCGAATATGCCACATTGAAACAAATTGTGAACTGGGATTTGAGTATTTGTTTATTAATGTGGATCCACGTATTCTAAGAAGAATAATCACATTCATGCAACACTCTTTCTTCCCCTGAATCTACTCACAAGTGAAATACAATGCAATCCTACTTGAGAAAATAAAATCATGGTTTAAGCTAAAATAAAATGTTCTTTGTTTGCAACCATATTCATAGCATTCTAGGCTATAATACCATATACACTTTCAGAAAAGGAAATTTTAAATGTATAATCGCTATTGTAAAAAAAGAGGAAATAGGAAGCGCTATAAAAGATACAGCTGCATGTATGTTTAGGTGTGTGGGATTGATAACCATATTTCTAGGTTCTTGTTGGATTCTTAAACAGATCTGTTTGCACTCTCACTGCTTGAGTGTCCACTTTGTGTGCTTTAATTTTGTAACTTGAAAAACTAGTTCTAAAAGAACAGTATGTAATTTATCAACTAGTGATTTCTTACTGTTTATCTTCTTTTCTTGAAATTCTGTAATATTTCTACCTTTTTTCTGTTTTTTTTTCTCTTTAAATAAAAAAAGGAAATTTTAGCCTTCATCCTCTTATAGTTCTTATTGAACTGCAGTCTGCAATTTCAAATAAATGAATAAGAATTAGTGAGTGTACACTTCATGATACAAGTGTACATGGATTACAATATCTTGTTACACCACCAAACCAATTAATTCTCTGAAGAAAAGATAATGCTCTCACAAATAAAAGAGGATCACTAAACAAGTTCAGAGGTATCATGTGTGAAATACTGGGAAGCTCCCTGCTGTGCAGTAAATGTTCAGTGAATGTGAAATCCTTTTTACTACAGTTCATTTAAATATTTAAAAAATAATCTAAGCTCATGAAAAAGGTGTGGATAAAAACTTTACAAATGTAAATACCCATCTTCCAAAGTACATTAATAGTTTACAATGTGGGACACTTGTGAACTGAAAGAAAACATGACATTTATTCAACATGCACTTCAATCAACCTTACAAATTGACTTGTAACAGAAACATGCCATGGAGTTATTTTTTCATTGGTATTTTTAACTGATAGACAAAAAAAAGCATATGAATGAGGTCTATAAAATTTTTTGATACATATGTACAGTGGGCAATGTTTAAGTCAAAATAAATATATCTTCAGTATTTCCTTGAACATTTACATTTCACTGTGGTAAAAGATTTTCAAAATCCTTCTAAGGTTTTGAACTATCCAGTGTATTACTGTTATCTATAGAGATGCTACAGTCACTAGTACACCACAGCTTCCTGCCCCTGTCTAACTGTAACTCAGCGCCCTCTGTTCAACTTTTCCCCATTCTTCTCTTATCTCTACTCTTCCTCATATATGGTAACAATGTTTTTCTTCTTGACTTCCATGAGATCCGCATTTTTAGATTCCACGTATGAATGAAGTCTGTAGTTCTTGTCTTTCGGGGTCTGGCTTACTGCATTCATATTCATGTGATCACAAATGAGGAGATATCATTCTTTAATATGGCTGAGTATAATTCCAACAGTAGACATCATTTATGCTGCATCTTCAGGAGGTAAAAAGAAAGACACTAAATATTTTTTGTTCTTGTGGTTAGAATTTAAAAATTAGTATTTGATTGGAGAGCAGCACTTTATTTTAAATACTTTCATTTACCTTTATTTCCATAATAATTTTATGTAAACATAAGTGCTTGCCTGGCAAGAGCAAGATTCTAAGTTCAATTCCCAGGATCAAAAATTAATAATACTAATAATGTTATATAGAGAATTACAGTTATCAACTGCAAAATTCCAGATATAAATGAGGAAGCAACTATTAGCAACTTCAACAATGTAGCTTAAATTTTATAAGGATAATCCTATGATAAATTTTGTGCAAAATTAGCAGGTCAGAATGCTATTGCATATGCATAATCTATAAAATGTACTAGGATAGTATATTATTTTATCATGCCACATTACTTATTATATGATAAGACTCGCATCACCAGTATCAAGGACCTATAATAAACCTCAAAATACTGATGGTTAAGTAAATGTACAAATGAAACAATTTGTGTGAAACTCTAATATAAGAAAAATAAAAAAGATTCAGAACATGAGTGGAAGATTAAATTTGGCCTATATGCCAATAAAATAATTTTTCATTGAATAACAGATAACTGGAAAATTTTTTGGTAGATTATAATATGACTTATGAGTTTTGGGTAATTAATCAAATATGGAGATACAGAAACTGAGAAAATGAGCCATGAGACTAGTCCAAAATCTGCACCAGAGAATTATTTAGGCTAGGATAACAGTGCCAGAGGGAAGACAGCTATGAAAATAATGAGAACTAATGTAATATAATTTGTGAAAAACCAACTTTAAGAAATGGGGTGACTACACAAATAAAGACACATGTGACGTGGTCACCATCTTGCTGGATATAGCTCAGTCATACACCCCCTTCCCTTGCTCCTCTCTCCCCTAATTTCTTTCCCAACTCCATCTCAGTCTTTCTAGTTCCTTTTTTTCCACTCCCCAATCTTAAAGTTTTGAGTTTTTTGGGGTCATTGAATGGATTTCTTCTCTTTCCATCACCACACTTTGGAAGATCTAACCCAGATTCACAGTTCCAGGTGCCACCTAGGTATTCGTTGGTAATTGAGGAAGTATATATCCTATGTGAACCCCCCTAAGAATGTGTGATTGGTGTATCTATCCACTTGACAGTTTCATTTAGATTTTGATAGATATTTCATATTGAATACATCCAGGTTAAGTTTCTATTAACTGCTCTTATCTTAGAAGCAAACATTTCATTCCTGTTGTTAGTGACACGAAAAATCAAAGGTTCACTTTGATTCCTCTCTTTTTCTCTTATTCTTCACCCATTTCTCTCCTATTCTCTCATATTACCCTCCCTCTCCATATGTTGATAAATTCTGTTTTCTTAACCATGAAAATATTTCAGATTTTGAAAAAAAATCACCATCTTCCCCAGTAGCAGTCTAATTTGTGTCACAGTAACTTCCTACCTGGTTTATCTCAGCAGCCTCCTAAATATTTTTTTAACTTCTATCCTTAACTTTCAATATATTCTCAAGTCAGCTGTCAGGAATGTTTCATTAAATGTACGCATGGTGTTATCATTCTGCTCAAAACTCTCTTAGACCTTTCCATAGGCAGGTTTCAAGGCAAAGGGCAGCTCTTCCAATGACCCATAAAGACCTGTATGACCAGTTCCCCACCATCTCTTTGTTATCATCTTTATTCTTTGATAAAATAATTCTTTGCCGTGAACTCCAACACTGCATGTTCAACTCAAGTCATTTCTAATTCTGTTATGCTATTTCATTTTGCTTTCTTGTAAAATATTTATCATTATCGAACATACCATATACTTACATGGTCACCTGTTGTAATGACAGTTGTTGCCACTACAATTTAAGTTCCAAAAGCATGGTGACTTTTTTAATGCTTTCTTTGCTGATCTACTACAAGATCCTGTGAAGTACATGACCTAGAAGAGTATGTCATGTTCACATCATACAATGCCTATTTGTTGCAAAAAAGTAAACAGAATATTCAGAGCGTTGTTGCTGAAAACTCATCATCTAAAAGTAAAAATAAGATATAAAGTATAAGTTCGAGAAAAGCAAGAAAAGAAAATCCAAGTAAAAATAATAGGGTCCCAATTTTTAATCTTTATGGGAAGAATACAGGACTTAGAATCAGAAATCATGAAAGGTCATTTGGACTTTTTAAACTTTATATGAAATGCTGAAGCTTCTTGGCTTTCTATAGTGTCAGTCTAAAAAACTGAAGTTTGTGCTATGTCTCATAATTTGAAATAAAAATGACAAGCAAAAGAATAAAGCTTTCATGAATAAATCCTGTAAATTTAAACTACAGAGTTTAACACAATGCTAATGCGTCATGTTTTCTTTTTATCTTTCTTCATCTCTAACAGTACATGCATATTATTGGTTATGGAGAAATCAGCTTTCACAAGAAAAGAATCAATTTAGTTTTCCCAGGTAGAACTATCCAGCAGATTTAATGTCAAGATTTAAAAGGATTTCAACTAGAAATTAATAGCAATAGATATTTAATTGAATTTAAACTGAGACTTTGTTTTTGTTACTCTACCTATGTGTGCATTATCCTTTTTTATTAAATATTATTGCTTACCTTATCAAATAGTTCTTTTGTTTCTCACAATACCTCTTCAGATCTACCAGTTTATCATGTTAGAAGAGGGTAAATTGTGAAGACAATGCTTCCTGCTAATCTTAGTAAATCTGATAACCCTCAGCTACTGCTCACCACTAAATGAAAAGTTCCATTAACTGCAGATAAAGATGTCAATGCCCAGTATTAAGTCAACATTATCAAAATGCTGCCCAGACACAAAGTAAATGAAGATGTCCCACTGTTTATGAGCCATCAGTCATGAAGTGAGGTTGATGTATCAAACCAAGAAAAAAGAAAATCAATGCAAGTGTTTTCAGCTGGAGTCTTCTGAAAACAAATTGCAAATGCCCAAAACAGAAAACCCTAACAGATGTCACTCTATGTTTTTTTCATATTTTAGTCAGGAACTCTAGTGAGCTTTTTTTGTAATTTCAACAAATTTGATAACACATATTAATAATGTCTGGAAATGGATTTCTGAAAATTCATGACAATTACTCTTCTCATATAATCTTAAAATAAAGACTGGACAATTGCATTGGATAAATAAATAAATCTGGGAGTAACTTCAAATAGCTACATAGAATTGTGTTGGATTTCAGAGCAAGACAAGTTCATAGAAATCCCAGTAAGTAGCCTCTGAACAACTGAGATTTCCATTCCAAGCTTTATCATACTTCTAGTGATACGTGAGGTGCATTATTTGGCTGATCAAATGGAGCTATGGGGTATCAGAAGATCCAGGATCGCAGGAGAGGGAAGTGAGGGAACACCCTTACTTGCAGCATGATGAATAAGGTTCTTCCATACAAGCAGCTGCCAGACAGATGAACAGCTTTGAGCAGAGTCAGGGTCCACAATGTGAGCTGGGCCCAGAACTAATCAGATCTAATTAAGACAGACATGTTATGGTCCTGTAGTGTTGACAGGGTCAGGATTCCTGTAGGTTTAAATGAGGCATGTTATAATTAGTATCTAATTGAATATGTGGAAGTGATACAAAACTTTTACCCCTCAGGGCCTAAGACAAGGCCAGTTTGGGTCCTGGTGGTCACCCCATTGTGAATGCCCAATTAGACATCTATGTCAAAAAATTAAACAGCCAGTAAAACAGTTAAATATACTTTAAAAGTATGCTTTTTAGATTCAAATATATTTATGTGTGTCTCAGAGTTGTATCTAAATTTTAGACTTAGACTTTTTCATTACAAATATAATTTTTACATTTACATTGCAAGAATTATTACATATAGCCAGAAAAACAGAGTTTGGGTAATTTCCTTGGCACCAATGTATTTCATTAAATGATACAAATATCTAGAACTTGGAATTATGTTCAACCAAATTATCTTCTACTATATACATAAAATAGATTCATGTTTCACCATTTCACACAATATTCTAAAATTATCTTTTATATATATTAGTAATTCTTAAGACTATTCTGATTAAAATGAAATGTTTCTTGGTTTTGTTTTCTTTTCCATAAACTCCATTAACTTACAGTTGGGGCAGGGTTCTTGTGTTGTGAGTTGCATTCTCATGAAATACCTTCTACAAATTTATTGTCATTTTTAAAAATTTTTCTTCTCTTAAATTCAAAACAGCTAACCTTGACTATTTTTCGTTTCTGCCCCAAAATGAGGATTGGACAGAGATCTGATTGTTTTTATAACAGTTGTAGTGAAAAAAATGCAAGATGCTACACACAAAAATATCTACGAAATGTTATTTTGCCATCTTATCAATTTGCAATTTAATCCTGCAGAAGATAAATTGAAAATGTCAAATAGCACATTTGGGGACAAATAACACGCTTGCTTCCTCTCTGTGTTCTTGTCTGCTCTCGAGTTGCATTTTATCAGAGAGTATCTCTTTAAGCAGTGTATAGAAAAGCTCATTAACTTCTTGAGTGACTTCGCTTTCTTTTCTCTTTGTAGAACTTTTCACTATGTGACATATATATTAATAGCTTATCTTCCTTATAGCTGTTTCTCTGCATGAGCGAAGGTATTTTATTTTATTCGTTGCTATTTCCAAACAAACATGTATAGTACAGGGTGCATAATCGGTACACAACTGAATTTTTGAATGACTGACTGAATCAAAGAAATGTAGTTACTGCTTGCAATTTGATGACCTATTTTAAAAATTAAACATTGTTTTTAGAGACTAAAAATATTTATTTTCAAGAAATATATATTTGCAAGTTTTCCATGAAAGAAATATTTTATTTTTGTTCCAGTGGTACTTTATAAACTAAATTCTTTAAAGTGTAGTTAATTGATGTACTTTCCTGTCAATTTTGAATTCTTATTGTTCCTACAACTGTGTTTTTTATGTTATAAACAAAAACAATAAAATTTATCCTTTCCCAGTTAAAAGAGTAAATATATTTCTCAATGGGAAAATTATTAACAGCACGATAATAAAATAATGTAATGTGTTTACCAAGATAAGACATTTGTTGTTATTGTAGTATGATACCAAGTTTCCTCCACACAGCATCAGCCTCTTGGAATTTATAGGTGTGAAATTAAGCACACATTCTAGAAATATCTTACTTATGAACAGGATTTTCATTGTTACTAACAATATAAAGTGAATTTAAATCAGGATTATTGATTTAAAATATAAGAGTTTCTGATAAATATGAATATATATTATTTAACATAATTTCTACTTTTTAGTGATTGCTACGTTCCTATTGATATAGAGCTTACTTCTCAAGTAGGTCAGCTCACTAAAGGGATGTTTCCTGTTATTAACCCAAACCAAAAGCAAATGTATTTTATTTTTACTGTTCTCCATTCCCCAGTTATCAACTTGATACATTGAAAAGAGATTCTTATTCTTTGTGACTCATTAAAAGAATTATCAAAATTCAAGTAAGAACCATACTATTTATTATTTTATGATATAAATATATTTTGTTGTGATTCTGTGTAGAATTTTCTTCTATTAAAAATAACTTTAACAGATTTATCGGAGAACCAAACTAAAAGAAATGGTAAGGAGTTAAGATACCTATTAAAATCCTGAAATGTACAACTTATTTCATTTAGAGTCCAGTGATATTTAAAAAGGCATTGAACTGTTTTCTGAGCAATACTCTTTAGAGTTGTTTTCACAGAATGGCAGCTTGAATTTCACCAGATGTGAAATCATTTGGTTGTGTAAACACATTTTTTTCTTCTCTCTGAAATGCATAGGGTTTTTATTTCACATTTAAAAAAAAGTAAAGAAAAGCCTGTAAATGGATAATGTCCTAGGTTGAACTGGGTACTGCACAGGGGTCCGGGCGCAGATACATTGAGATGATTTACAATCTGAGGTAAACAGATCGGCTCAGATAACACTGGCTGATCGATGCCCCCATCTCTCCAGCAGGAAATGTCTTGGGAGGCAGGGGAATGACTTTTGCAAATACTTCCTTGAATTCTGAGCCTTCCCTGACCTGACTCGCTCCTTTTTCTTAAGGAAAAAAAGAATTAAGGAAGTGAACTTTTTTTCCTCTTCTTTTTAGAAATTCTTTCAAGTTTTTTTTTTTTTTTCTGTACATTTAAAAAGAAGAGTTCGCTAAACCACTGGACATTTTACTTTGAGTAATCTCATAATTTTGGACTATCTGTCCAATCAGTCAAGGCAAATGTGGAAATATATCTCTTACATTTATAGGGAGGAGTTACAAGTAATTTCAAATGATGTTTGCCATAAAATCTTAACTTTAATCTTTGTTTCTTGTTAATGAAAATTGCCTTGCTGTTTAAATAATTTCTTATCCCTTCTGGATACCTACTCCAAGAATTTCAATCTACCTTATTCCTTAGATGATCTGATGTTGAATGCTGTGATTGTCCTATACAATGAAAGAATACAGTAAACCTTGATGAGCAAAACAATTCAAATTTAATGCTCAGAGGTTGAAATCTGAGCCTCAAAATTTTAATGCTTCATTTATTTATCACCTACCTTCTTCCTTCTAATACCCCATTCTGTCAAGAACATGAAGAGAACTTTTACAACTCTCATGAAAGACACATAAACTGCAAATTTTAAAAGGCAGTATTAATAAAATAAATTCAAAGGAGGAATTGTGAATACATCCTTTATTATTATTGTATATTTTACTGTTAAAAAGATTTATATAATGAGTATCAACTTGCTTATTCCTCTGAGAAAAACTATCTCAGATTTATATCCTGTTACTAATTTTAAGCATCCAAATATCTATTTCAGTAGTCTTTGGTGATTAAATATGCTGAAAACGGATTCTGATTTTAACACTCATTTCCAAAAATGGAGTTCTTCCATTTTTTCAATCTTCAACTATATTCCTTCAAACTGTAACACATGTTAGATAAAGAAAATAATTTCTATTTCTTAAAAACCATTACTATACAAATTTCTTTCTACAAATGTGGGTGTTATTTTATTAATAGAAAAAAATTGGCTTTATAGTATTCTATTACTACTGTAGAAAATTCAGACAAGCCTTTAATCCCTCTCGTGTTAACTTCCTTATAGTGGTTTCATAACAATAACTCCCATCCCACAGAAATATTATAATGTGCTAAATTAAAGTGTAGTATAAGGCTTTAAATTTTAAAATAATTAAATTATTTTTACTTATTGAGTCAGACTTCTGTAAACATTTTCTACAGTGTCCCTCTCATTTTTGTTTGTTTGCAAAAAAACGTCCTTTCCAATGCTTAAATATGACGGGAGGATTACATTTCAACTTGCCTTTGACTATGAATAGACTTTGGTGATGAGTGAATATTACCATTGAGATTATAAATTGTTGAATAAAAATAAAGTTAGGGTAATGCCTAATAAAAGGGCCAAATACAAAATTATTGCCCATACCAGGTGTTGGCAAGTAGGTAGAAGAAATGGATTTACATATTTCTGGAGAAAATATTGCTTTTTGGAAAAAGATTTAGTAGTGTCATAAAAAGAAAATAATTTTTACTATATGATATTCCATTCCTAAGAATTTAACTGAGATTAATTAAGTGATACAATTATATAAAGAACATTCACATTCATCTTCATAGCAACTTTAGTCATAGCAGCCCAAATCTAGAGCAAGTCTAATGGACATCAATGACAGAATGGAAACAGAGCATATTCAGTCAGTAAAATGGTGCTTAGCGATGAAAAGGCATGATCTTTAATATATACTAACCATGGGTAGATTTTTCAAAATTATTATGCTGTGTAGAGATCAGGCAAATAAATATATATCACATAACTGAATTTATGTAACACCTAGACAATGCAAAATAATGAATCATGACAGAAAACAGATTGGTAATTTCTTAGGCTTGAGAGAATAAAAAATGACAGAAAAAAATTCAAAAAGCAGGAGAAATATTTAGGAGTAAAGGAAATGATTATTATCTTGATAATGTTACAGTTTTATCCATTTATACATAATTTTCTATATAACTCAAAATTTGCCAATTATATACATCAAATGAGTACACATTATTGAATGTCAACTGTACTTCAATTTCTATTTTTTTAATGAAATATGAAATCATTGCATGGAATTCTGTCATTTTGCAGAACACACATATACTTCTATTACTAATTCCAAATTAAGTTTAATACTTACTTGATATTATTCCACTGTCACAGGAAAGAATTAATTTAAATTAACTGGAGATGACTCCAGCCTTTTATTGTTTTATTTAACTAATTAAACCTTACATCTATCTAATGCCTTAGAGGGTTGAGAATTTTTGCTAAAATTTAACTTTGTTGTTTAAGAGAAATGAAACTTTAAAAATCATGATAACTGAAGACTTTGAAGAACGTGCAAAAATTTTTATTTTTAGTATCTCTGCACCAACATCCAAAGTTAAATTTTGTACTTTTCTTGAGTAGTATTGTTCTAACAAAAAGATATATTTTCTCTGTAATTATAAGTGATATGATCATGATTAAATTAAAAATTTCCCTTTAGTTAATATAAAAGAAGAATTGCAAATGAAGTTTAGCACAACACTTAATTACCCACACTACACTTCCCTAGTTTATTTTTTTCATGTTACCAATTTAAGCCGTGATGGGTAGTATAAATGATATATTCTATTGTTCTCTTTTTCTAAGTTGTATAACGTTGTAGATAAAAATTAGATTTTAAAGAACCTCAAACCATCCTCTACTTTCTTGTCTCCCAAATTATGTTTTCTTTTTAATGTCTAAATGTATAGCACTTTATTTTTCTCATCAGATCAGTCAAAATAAATTTGAAAATGAATAGAAAAATGAACTCATGAGCAAGTGGTGATAACTTAAAAAGGCAAGTCCTGTATAAAATAACAGAGCCTCTAATTTGAGGATGTGGGAGATACTTCATTCAGTGAGAGAACTATTTTTTAAACATTCATTCATAACATGTCTGTCTTCTAAAAAGCAGTATAAATCAAATAGAAGTACATTTTACTGTCTGATATTTTAAGACTTTTGAATTCTTTCAAGGTTATGCTCAAAAACAGAGGATAAATCATAGAGAATATCAGTCTCAGCTCTCAACAGCTTATTTTGGCTTAATGAGCCCTATCAGGTGGCGAGCAGTGTAAATATGGAAATGCTCAGAAGGAAGCAGAGTTGTGTATGCAAAAGAGAATTGGGTTGATTAGATTACCCAGACATGTGTATGGCGTGTACAGTTCCTGTACTAACATTCTGTTCCTGGAATTTTGTCTGGAGCTTTCATTTTACTTCAGCCAAAAATAAACCCTATGTGGTGTGTCTATTCTCATAAAATATTTCCTTATCTCCTGATTGGAGTCTTCTGGAATGCTGCTTATACAATGACAATACTGTGGCTTATGGATGAGTGGGTAGAATTTATGCAATCCAAAGAAAATGTTTTACATGCCCATTCCAAAATACGTCATGTCGGTATACTAGAATTTTATTTTGTTTCATAAAATCTGAAAATCATTTTTTCCAAATGATTGATGTCAGAGCCATCTCAGGAGCACAGTATTATCAATTTCATATTTCCTTTAGGTATGTCTTTATTATATATTATTAAAACAATAGTTCTCAGATCTCCAATGTAAAAGGGACAAAGCAGTCTTTGTTTTAATTATCGCTTTGGAATAATTACCACATATTTCCACCCATTCAAATAATCTTATCTTATTGCTTTATTTTGAAATATTTATTAGATATTTCCTTTTATTGAAATGCACATGATTGTTTTAAGTAAGCTCATGAGTTACAAAGGAAAGTATGAATTCACAGTATAAGACTCATACAGATTATGGGATATTGTAAATATGGATTTACTCTGATGTCTAGATTTTAAATTGCTATAATGAATGTGTGTTCTTTGGCATAAAGGATTTACATGAAGAAAAGGGGAAATATGAGTCTTCTTGTAGGAAGTGTCTATACTATAAGAAATTTATAAATTAGAAATCTACAGGCTCAGTTACACATCACAATACCATATATTTTTACAAGACATCCATCAATTTTTGCAAAAAATTCACATTTAAATTTTACATGTATCGATTTATTAGATCATTAACATTTTGAAGACTTTCCTTAGTAATTCAGTGGATGAGTTCCACTGAATTACTAAGATTTAAGTCTCTTATTTTCACATAAATTCTCCCAATTAAAGTATATATGTTACAGTGTCTACCTGGCATGCACAAGGTCCTGAGTTTGAGTATTGGCCCCAAAAATTTTTTTTAAAAAAAACATTAACAACAGCCAAAAAATAGTATATATGTTATTTTTATTTTCTCCAAAAGTTCAAATGCTGTATCTTAAGTTACTTTATTTTGAAATCATCAGCCAAGCAATGGTAATAATGTTCTAAACATTGATTTTCTTGTTTTATAGAACATATATTGTAGCATATAAGTGTATGCGTGTGTGTGTGTGTGTGTGTGTGTATATATATATATATATATATATATATATATATATTCTAAAAAATCCTGAAACCCTGACCACTTTACCATGTTTCAGAAATTCTTAAGTGCTTTACCTAGTTTCATAATTCCCAATAAGACACATATTAATCCTCTTGGTTGGTGAAAAATTTGGTTGAGAGAATTCAGTAATTTTTCAAACATAAAATGTTGATGTCAACGTGAGGATGCTGTATGCATGGCTAGAATTCCCTCATTCTCTTTCCTCTGAATTCCATTTTACTCAAATTACTTTAAAGCACGAATATTAGTCTCTGCTGATGTAATATAATCTTCAAGATACTTGACAATATACGTTTGGTGATGAAACGAATATAACAACGTTACCACAAATGAGAGGATATTAAACTCATATAAAGAGACGGGAACTTCAACTGTATTGAAAGTGTTCGTTTTCAGCATATGATTCAGTCTGCTTGCTTTAAATGTAGACGTATTCTCAATAAAATGAATGAATCCAAATACACTGTTCACATCCCATGCAGCCATTATATATCCATTTTATTAAATGTATTTCAAATCATTATAATACTGTATTCAGATAGTTTAGAGGTCATAGTACGTAATGCATTTTATGTCTCCATGAGTCAAGAATTGAATTTTTCAAGTGAAATACTTCATAGTTTACTCAGTGGAATTTTTTTCAGTATAAGTAAAATTGAAGTTATTTACCTGCTTATTTAAAAAAATTATATATCTAATGAAGAATTTAGACTGATAAAATCTGCTAATTTGAAGTTATTTAAAGCTTAGCTTATATCCTAACCCATTAAAAGAAACACAGTGTTTTTGCTAGTGAGTTTGCAACTACTATAGAAACTTAGGAACCAATTGATACTGTTTCAGAATGCTCCGATGGAGACAAAGGGATTCTACTCCCATTTTAAAGTAATATTTCATTACTATTTGCTAAAAATAATGGTTCTGTCTTTTCAAAGGGACCATAAAATAGAGAAATAGACAGCATGGGCTACTGAATATTTTTAAGTCTTAAACCCTGCTTCCTGAGGGGAGGCATGTTATCATCTATAATGTGCTTGATCTTTCACCATTTATCCAGGGTCAGAGACCATTAAAAAAAGAAAAACATGGAATAAAAAGTATAAAATGAGTTAGGAGGAGAGAGAAATGTACCTTTAAACCCAAAGGCTTTTTGTTTGTGTGTTGCAAATCAATCATGCCAGCTGGCGTGGTTATAGGTTACTTCTGATGATCTGTTTTCACAAGATCCTGAGAGAATTCTAACCGTAAAAGGACCTGCCCCTTCTCAGCAAGAGGAATTGAAAGTAAAGTAACATTAAATATATGTTTGCACAGCAAATTTATATCTGTTTTATACATTAAAATATATTTATAAATATATATATTATATGTTTATAAACATATATATGTACTGAACTTAATTTAAGCATTTATCAGTATAAGAACATTTTTTCTCTTTTCAATCATCCTTGTTCAAGTTAATTTATACAGAGTGAAACATTAAAGTCCAAGTCATTGGCTGTCTCTTTAGAAAACTCCTATAGAGAAAAGAAAAACTGAATTTTTAGACTTTTCAAAGTAGGTATTATTTTAATAATGCTCAGTGATAGTTGCATTCCATTAGAGCATGATATTCTATTGTCTGAATTTTCATTTCAGAAGAGATAATAAAGTTGCAGCTTTAGAACAATAATGACTGGGGAAAAAAAAAACACCACCAGCAGTTGCTTTACCAAAATATGGTTATTTTTGGCAACACACCAGGAATAGAATTTTATATTCATTAGAAGGAATAAGTCAAGACCTTTAGAACAATTACTTTTTACAACTAAGAGAAATGGTATTTTGTTTACACTAAGCATCAATTTTTCATTTCTTTCTTCCCATGGGACATAACATAAATCAAAACAACTCAAATGTTTTTAATTTCAGTGTGAGATCAGCAGCTGTTCCCAAGAACTCCAGTTGCCACAGAAGAGGGATTTCTGTGAGTCACAAGTCAGATAGACAGTGGAGCAGGATCCTGTTACATACCATGATACTCACTATGCATATGCCCATTAGAGTTCATAATAACAAAGAATTGTGTTTATTAAACTCACAGTTTTACAAAACTCGGTTATGTAATTGTCCCTACAGCACTGTGAATCATGGCGGTGAAACGTAATCAATTAGTGACAAGCGCTTTTGATGTACTCTATGGTGGGTAACGGAACAAATGACCCATTGAAGAGCACCGGGCTCAACTAGGCTGCTTAAAAGGAAATTGAGTTCAAGTGAATATTGCCAACAGTTTATTTTGAATGTTTAGACTTTGTGTATTTCCTAAAAAATGTGTAATTAGGCTATCTGCTTGGTTTCCCAGAGCAAAGCAAAGTAAAAAGGAGAGTTCCTTCTGAAAAACAACCACCTCTTTTTTTTTTTTTTTTTTTTTTTTTTTTTTTTTTTTTTTTTTTTTTTAGTAAAGAAATAAAGAAGCAAACATATTAAAGTAAAAACAGCCTTGAGAACTAAACTTTATGATTCTGAGTCTTAAGAATTAAAATTACCTCAGTGAGTATGATATCAATTGTCAATTGCCCTGTTGTATATTTATAATTTAAGAACTGTGCTTTTGGAAGATTAAGAACACGAAGGAGCACTTGTAATGGTCTTATGGTTTAGAGTCAGAACACATTTAGGAGTAGCCAAAAAAGAGAGGATGATGACAAGCAAAAAGACTAACGCAGACACAGACTCAAAGCCAGGGACTCCGTAGCACTCACGGGTTTCTGAGTCTGCTTTGAAACCTAAGTTATTTTTCAGAGAAGATTGCCTGATCCCCTCTTTTGTTATGCTAAATTTCAAGTGGAAATTTGGCCTGGAACTACATTAGTCTCTTTTAATTCATGAAAAGTAAGAATTACTTTATTCTCCTGAAAATCTATCTAAAGACCCTAGGTATCCGCAAAACTTGTCCGTCATGGATCAAGTGGAACCAACAGGTTACCTTAATGAATGAACATCTAGGAGCCCCTATGAATATTCTTTTTTCTTGCTGAAATAAAATGACATTTGCAATTTTCTTGCAGAGTCTGTACACATAGTATTACCATTAATCAATTCAGTCTGGTTTATGTGCTAATTGGCCCAATTGTACTGTTACAAACATAAAATTATGTTAAATTATGATTCACTTTTGGATTGAATACTTTAAAGAAAATTGATTATTTCTATATTATTGAGTTTCACTTTAACTTTTGAGTGAGTCAGTAAATATGCATATGTGTGTTATCACACATATGCCTTGTGCAATGCTTGTCATAAGAAATCTTTTTGACATTGTTTGATATAAAAGACACTCTCCCATATACAAAATAAATTTTAAATATGATTTCATTCCTAAAACTAAGTTTGATGTTCAGATTTACCTAATGAGTATATGGATTTATACTTGCTTGTATCCATTTTTCTCATTATTTTCCAATTTTGCAAATGGTGATACAGTCATTTTAACTTTGAAAAGGAAAATTCATGATTCAGAAATTTGAAAATTTTGTTGATATAGTTAACCAAATCCATAGACTTCAGAGTTTGGATATTTTCATCTTTTTATTATTACTTTGGGCTAATGGTAGAGAAAGAATTCTATCTCCTTAAAAGAGCTAAACGGATAGTTTTTATTTTTTTTTCTTCTGAATCAGTTTGGAATTTTTGTTATCTTTTTGGTAGCTGTAAATAATAACTATATGACAATGAAACAAAATACTTATTTAAACTTAAAGGGATGATTTATTAAATCATGGTCCTAGCTATTCATTCATTCAGCCTTCTTTTTCAATATCTGTGTGTCAAGAACTTTTCAAGGCACCAGGATTACAGGAATATTCATATCAAAATTATGTGAATTCCTTTTACTATCACAATCTTGAATTTGAACACAGCTGAAATCTGAGTTCTGGATCTAAGAATATGCAATATCTAAGTCAACCATTAATTGCACGACATCAGCTTTGCAAGGTGGATGAATATCTTTGCTCACCCTCCATGTTTGTCAAGAATGATTAGATTTTTTTATTGTATATGGAAAACATACAGTGAACTCTCAAAGGAGTAAGTGTAATTTGCTAGAATTTAGTCAGTTTAAATCTTTAACAGTTTTCCTGGAAGTTCATGTAATAGGTCCAGAAGAGATCAGAAATGATTAGCATTTATGTGGGAGTAAGGTTTTAAGAATCTCCAAGTCCAATATCATGTTAGACACTGAAAATAAGAGACCATTGAAACGGGCTTGTTGTTGAGACCCTACAAAAAGGTTCTGAGAGACAAATGAGGATGTTGCAGAAGTAGATGATCAAAGAAAGCACTTTATCTGACAACTTTTGTAATACTTTGGCAAAGAAGTATCAAATCTTTTAAGAGTGTCACAGAAAACAAATCAGTGGTATAAGCTAAGGATAGATTTGAAGGTTTGTGCTTAGTACTAGAAAGAAAGAAGAAAGAAAGAAAGAAAGAAAGAAAGAAAGAAAGAAAGAAAGAAAGAAAGAAAGAAAGAAAATTTGTCTGACAGACTTAATGTGGGGACTGGGTAGTTCAGTGGGACAGTGCTTGCCTACCGTGGGCAAAATAGTGGGTTTAATCTCCTGCACTGAAAAGAAGAGAAAGGGAGTGCAAAAGTAAGAAGGACAAATAGAAATAGAATTGATTGATATCACTGAAAGATATGAGGAGGGAGGTCTAAGAGAAAACTGAATTTGTTGTACATTATATTACAAAAATTATTGCATGGGTGATAACATGTTGCAAGTTACTTAAAAATTCAAAAGGTGCCAGCTATAGAAAAATTCAAAACATTAGTAAGATTTCTTCTGAATCAGTTTGAAATTTTTGCTAGCTTATAGGTAGCTGTAAATAATAACTATATGACAGTGAAACAAAATAATTATTTAAATTTTGGAATTTTGGAATTTTATTATTATTATCGTGGTCCTGAAAATCTTGAAATTTTGTGATTTGTAAAATAGAATTTAGAGCAATAAAAGGCCCAATTTTTATTTGCAATGAAATTTGTAATCAATATGGAATTACAAACAAGTATATGTGGGACACAATTTAGATAAGATGGAATTAAGTTATATGTCAAGTTTCAAATGTAGAAAGGTAGTGTAAGTGGCAAAAATGTAGTTTAGAAAAGAAAAATATTTTTAAGGAAAAACGGAAAGTTACCGTAAAAGCATGGAGAAAAGTAGAATAGATTCTGTCCCATAATTCCAAGAAACAAGGAATGTAGAAGTTCAAACACTCTTTAAGAAGATTATACATTTGGGCATTCTTTGAATAGAATCCTGTCTTACTGAATGATAAGATAAGGATAATATCATAGGAAAAGCCTGAAGAAATGTGTAAGAAAGTGAATCCATGAGACAGAGAGGTGCAGAGGACAGTGTGGGAGGCCTTCAAGACTGAATACATAGGTTAGATCTGAAATAAACAGCTTAAACAGAAAAGACTGCCGCATGGTAAGAGAATGTTATGGAGAGGAAATGGACCTGATGTTAAAGAAATAGCAGAAAGAGACCAACATTTTAGGGATCAGACTGGAAACATCTGTGTCTTTCCAAGACTGCAAGGACAGTACAAAGAAAGCAAATAGTTAGACTTGGGAAGAAGGAACACGGGAAAAAATTTTCATAGTTGAGTATTCTATTAAAATTTTGGTGACAAATTCTTTTGGTCTTGCTGTTAATTTGTGCCTTCAGAGAAGCCATTTTGCTAGACAAACTGCAGCTCTTTCTGTTGATAGGAATTGGTAGGCAATCAACTCTTAGCCCACGAGAAATGACAAGTGTTTTATTACAATGCCCTTTGGTAATAGAAGACATTTTCACCCTAACAAATATGTTATTTGGTTAACACATCATAAAACAAAGTTCAACCTATGATTCTCGCTGAAGTCATAATAGTCACGCCTTGTGTGTAATTCCCATCCTCCACAAAATGTATATTTTTTCAACCAGGAGAACTGAAAGAGAAAAGATAAATCAGGCAGCTCAGCTGTTGAGCATTAACTACAGTACCAGTGTAACACCCAGATCAAATCCAAGATTATGCCTCTCTATGTGGGAGAAGCTATATTTGAGCCTGAAGGTCAAAGGGCAGGCAGTGAAAGTGGCAGGCATTCTGCCTAAAGGGAATTTGGGAGAAAGTTATTTATTACTTTTAAGGTTTATATATCCACCATAAATGGAAACCTCAAAACAAACCATATTTGAAATCTCTCTCTCTCTCTCTCTCTCTCTCTCTCTCTCTCTCTCTCACGCACGCACTCACGCACATGCACGCACGCACGCACATCTTACATATTCTGACTACTATTGTGCCATTTAACTGCTTTGGTTCTAATCATTATGACTTTTTATTAAATTCTGGATGAAAACACACGTGAAGGGGCTGGGGGTTTAGCTCAGTGGCATAAGTGCCTCCCTTGCAAGCACGTGGTCGTGAGTTCAATCCTTGGTACCGATTAAAAAAAACTTAAAACACACACACACACACATGAAAAGCTCAGCTTATCTACTTGCACATATAATCTTGAAATTGAGAGAAGGTTCTGTCACCAGGGTGGTATTGTTTATATTTTTAGTGTTTTAGGCGAGAAGGACATTCATAATTTATCTTTGCATATCTAGAGAAAGTACTTAAACACCCCAAAGGAAATTTTAAAAATTCCTCCTAGATTTACATTATATTAAACACCTAGGTATTTCTAACTCTTCCTGAAATCTTCATTCTTTTACACATAAATGGAAACACAGTGAGAATAAGAGTCTCACTTTGCATATAATAGAAAAGCACATTTTTATTTTATTATAATAGAATCAAATGTCAAAATTTAATGCTATTTCTGAAAGGGTAAGAAAGACTCATAAAGCATTTTCTTTGGATACAACAAAATGGTTCTACTTTACAAATGAGGTAAGTAACAGAAAATCTTTTTCATTTCAATTCTCTGCTATCTTAAATGAGTAGAAAATGGGAAAATGTGGGGCTATAAAAGGACAATAACAGGTGAGGAGAAATAAAATGCTCCATGTTAATAATAGAAACATACTGGCACAGAAGTGTGAAGGTCATTTTACGGGGCAGCTGTAGAATACTAGAGGAAGTGGGCCCAATAACAGGGGTTTTGAATGTAAGGAAAGATTGATTGTTCGATAGGGTTTCTGCATCTGGTGTCCTTGATTTCAAACATTTCCAGACTTCCATGTAATACTACAACAGAGCACACTTGTGCTCATTTGTGATTAGGAAAACACAAACACACAGCAACACACATATACACACATCAAAAGAAATCATCTAAGTTCAAAATGTTTTGATGGAAAAATGCTAAATTTCAGGTTGTAATGTTGGGTATTCTTTTCTTTAGTTGTGCTAACTGTGGCTCATGCATTAAACTTGGAAGTATTGTCTTTAAACTTAACATTAGAAGTTATGATATCTCATCAAAGCCAGTTATTCAGAAAAGAAGAAAAACTGAGGTCATTCAAAAGTATTTCCGTACTTTCAGAAGTGGCGTAATAATAGTAAATTACAAGTATCAGGGGAATGTACTCTCAGGACTTCTAAAGCTTTCACTAGGAAAAAGGAAATGATGGAGTTTATTTGTATTATTGTCAGGTGCAAAGTTTAAAAGTAAGAGTATTTAGATTTTTTTTTTTGCTTTCTGTGGAAAAGAAACTTAAAAATAGAATCAATTTAATTCAGCTGACATAGTTTAAGATTAGTTGTAGTACCTTACACACACACACACACACACACACACACAGATACTTGGATGTTTGTCTTTTTCATTTCAGATGACAAATATGTTCTTTTTTGTAGTCATTAATTCAGCTTAAATCAGCATTATACATAAAATACAACTACATAAAAGAGTGATGAAAATGAAACTTTCAAAAAGATGTAAAAATCCCTACACTGGGAATTAAGCCCTAAGTCAAGAAAATGGAAACATTTTTACTAAAAAAAATATTAGCGTGTTTAATCTACTTCTTTCTTTTGAGACTGTCAAAGTACATGAAATGAAAAGGGTAAAAATGCAAATTAATGGGGGAAGCTAGTTGAGGAAAGTTGAAACAGACAAAGAAGGAAAATAATAGAATTTGGATTAAAATTTTACCCATAATCTTTAGACAAGGGTAACAAACTGAAAGGCAGGATCGACTTTTGTGTTTCTCAGTGCTCTGGCACCTGTAAACACACTTGGAAGAACAGAATGCAAATGAATAGCGTATCTTTTAATATGTTCAAGATAGCATTTCTAAATAACTTGATCAACATAGAGATAAACATAAGTAATGTAAAATATTGAAAAATCATGGAGTTTGCATGCTTTAGGAAAAGACTAGAGACTTTATTTTTATTTTCTGTGCCATCTGTGATTCAGAGAAGGCTAGCTACCATGGCAGTAGCCAAAGCAGAGACATCAATTGGTTATGCTATCAGATGGAATGTCAGTATCCTAGACAAAGGATAAGGGATACAACCACAATGAAGACCAAAACTGCATGGGTCCAAAATATTTTCAAACTTCAGTTTTTTATGAATATAATTTAGTTCAGATGTTGAAATAGTCTGATTCTCTATCCTCTTCAACAAACTAAAGAATTTAGTGTTATCATTGCATGATGTCATAATCCTAATTTTTATAGGACCTAGTAACTCATTACAGTCTGGAAATATTCCCAAAATTGACATGCAAAAAAGAATATATAGTGATGTCACCAATGCATGCAAAAAAAAAATTGGGAAAATGTTTGAAAAAGTACTTGGTATCTTGATTTCATCAAGATTGAACTTTATATGCCAGAATATAGAATGCTTTATATCCATCTTTAAAAGTTATGTAGATTTGAAAATATCATACCATGTAATGAAGTCCTTATGTTTATCTGGAATTTATAAGATGAAAATCAACTGTAATTATTTTCTATGTAACTATGAGTCATTCTATCATTTTATTCCAATTAATCTATATAGTCTGTACAGCATATAAATGTGTAAATATATATATATTCATTCATTTAATATTCATTTTGATATCTCACACTTCATTAGGCCTTCTTTTTCAGTAGCTTACAATCTATCCATTTCTCATACTTTCATTCTATTCCTCAGATAATATACATAGGAGTTTAAATGCGGCTGAATAATTTAAGGTTTGTGTGCACTGAGGTACAAGGTTTGTGTGCACTGGGTGTTTGCTATGAGTAGAAATAAGTTTCTAGGCTTTGTGCTTGAAGTTGATTTTCATCTGCCTTTGTGTGGCCCTTTATACAGGGATGAACTTTAGCATCTTTTAGTCAAATTGAGTATGATTGCCGTTCCACATATAATTTCTTCAAAATGATAACAAGTAGAGAAAATGATTGGGAAACTGTAGTGGAGAATGTACACAAAGCATGATGTCAGTGTTTACAAATTATTTTATGTGAAAGTTGAATTTTTTAGTCACCCATGAAGACATAAATATGTATTTCTTTTAAGTTAGTACCAGTTCAATTTTTCAGAAAAATGTTGATGGGCCTCTGATACATTTTTTAACATTGATACTGCACAGAACTTATTTAGGTGTATGTTTGTTGATTTGAGTTTTTTATTCTTGACCACTTTGCTTATGTTTTAGGGCATTAATTTGATACCAAAATAAGGGTCACAAATTTATGTATATCCGGCATAATTTGCTTGCTGGAATAGTCCCCAGACAATGAAGAGAAAGTTGGCATATTTTCCCACCACTTTATCATATTTTGACATTGTGTCATCTTTGCTTCCCTTTGTCTGTCTTTCACTGATTTTGTTCAATGTAGTTGTATATTCAAATGTTAATATTTTGTGTAAAACAGTTATAAGTGATATGTTTAAATGTATTTACTTATGTTTCTCAATGATCTAATATATTTCATTTACATTATCTAATTTCTAGAAATTCTAAGCCTTATGTGCATTAGCCTATTGAGAGACACGGGGGTTTAATCATCTTTACGAACTATTACTCAATTTCCTGTATCCTCTCCCTCAGGATGAATTTCACAAAACTTCTGCAGAGCTAAGGAAATATTTAGGGCTTTGATATGTCTCCTTGGCCCTGCTTCCTCTTTCATTTCACAGCTTCTTTGAATGGTCCCCTGGTCAAGACTTGTTTTGTGCCTCTAGGTACCAAGCAAGACATAACCATGACAGGCCAATATAACATTCCTTGCATTGCTGATTTCAGGCTCAGATTGAATGCATGGTTAAAGTGAGACACTAGGATTCTGGACTTAAAGAGCTATTCTATATGGAGTAACTCTATAACCTTTGCCCTATTTAGTAATGCTTTGGGAAATTACGATTTTATACAGGTGCAGGCAATATGTTAAGAAAAACATTGCAGAGGTTGGTTTGCTTTCCATGATTTCATATTCTTCCGTGGGGGCTATAGATTTTAAATCAAGTGAGTGTGAGATTTAATAACTCTTCCTCCTCCTTGCTGTTTTTTACAGCTACAATATTACCTTTGGATAGCTTTAATCATTTAGCCATATAGACTTTTGAATAGATGCTTTTGAATAACCTCAATTTATATATTGCTGTAAATATTAAAATGAATATTCAATGTACTCAGTTACTCAAGAATATCTAACATAATTTTCTAAAATTTAAAGAAACTAATGAAAGTAGTTTATATATGTAAGTTATCATGGAAAATGTTTTTAAATGGGCATAACATAAAACAAACTGCCCTAGTAAAACATAGAACTGAGAAGTTCTTTCTTCTACCTTGTTTTCTCACCTGTTCTAAGTATTTTGAATAATCAAATTTACTTATAATTTGCATTTCATGACTTTTTTCGTAGTTTCACTTTCAATCACCTTATTTCTATCACAAAAGATTCATGATTTAGAATGACTAATCAATAGCTGCATAATTATGTTTATATAGGCACAACCTCCATTTAGTCAAATAGAGAAAGCTCTAGAGATGTAACTAAGCCATTTTCTAGACTTTGTTCATTGTACACTTAGTGTGATATTATTTTATGTCAATTTTTTTATATTTTCAAAATTGATTACTGGTTTCAATGAATGCATGAGGAATACCTATTCAAAATTGAGACAAGTTAATATTATATACATTATATTTTAGTATAAACTTTTGATTTTTACATAATAAATAATAGTTTCTCCATAATTAAGCCATGCTCTTTCAAAGAATATATTCTAGAAACACTTTATATTGACATATAACTTTTGAGTAACGTATTCTATGTGACATGAACACGTATGTTGAATATTTATCCCTCTTCCAGTATGCTTAGGTTTCTAGTTCATCACAAATCAGAAAGAAATCAAACTACATGTATCTGATCATCAAATTGAGTAAATATATGAGAAATATTTATTTCAAGTTTGATTCTTTCTGTCACTGTCTCTCTCTCTATGTGTGTGTGTGTGTGTGTATGTATAAAATATCTATATCTATATACATGTATAAATATCTCTGTATTTAGGCTGGGCATGGTGGTACATGCCTGAAATCCCAGTACTCAGGAGGCTGAGTCAGGAGGATTGTTGCAAGTTAGAGACCAACTTGGGCTACAAAATGAGCTCAAGTCTGGTTGAACTGCATAGCAAGACCCTGTCTCAAAAACTTATATATATATATATATATATATATATATATATATATATATATATAACAATGTAGATATCTATATATAGGTAGATAGAAATCTATCCATCTATAGCTAATCTATAGCTATCTCTATCTATAGATATAGATATATCTATAGAGATAATATCTATGTATAGGTTTATCTACCTATAGAAAGAGATAGATATATAGATACAAAAGGCACACCAGTGTTCTAGAACTTCAAAGCAGAACTTTTTGGAATAACTCATGAATACATATGTATACTCTTTGATACTCATTCTTTAAAAGCAAGCAGAATACTGACTTATGGAGTATAACTACTTAGAGTGAGCAAATTGAATGGGAATATAGTAGAGATAAAAGGAACAATTCTGGCTTCCTTAAAGTACAAACTCTAAACCCTTCTTTATATACCAAAGGTAACTAGACCAATTCTGAGAACATATAATACACCTACCTGTGTTGTTTGATTTAATTAACATTGTCAGAACTCTAAGATGGGAAATATGTGAACACTAAAATGAGAATTTTAAAAAGGGAGAAATAGAATTAAAGAAAATAGAATTTTAACATGGAGTTACAGATTGTATAACTGAGGAACACACTTAACGTTTGAGCATGAAAAATTGTTTAAAATTATCCTGAAACATACTCAGACATGGTCCTGAATTTACATAGGTATAAACAGTCACATATTCAAAATTCACCCTTCTGTTAACTAAATATTAGGTTTCCCATAGAAATAACATGATAATCTAATTAATCTGCATTGTCTAATACACTTTTGAACATTTTAACTTTCAGATAACCATTCTCCAGTCTTCCTTTGTATCTTTTAGAGAGCACCGAGATGTCTCTTACTGTTTTAAGGTTTTAAATTATGAAAAAGACATTTGTCTATATTCTGTGGTGGTTGTTTCTCTTACTAACTGAATTTTTGATGTATTAATCTGCTCAGCACATCATCATGAAACATAGCAAAATCTCAACTTATCCAAAATTGATTTCATCTTTCTTACATTGCAACTCAGTAACAAAACACCTACTTAATTCTCCAAGCCAAAAATCTGGGGCTCATCCTGGACTTTCTTTCTCTGGTCACACAAATCTAATCAGCCCACATTTTACCTTCTATATATTTTTCAAATACATTTCTTATCTTCCACTTCTCCTATCACTTTCTCCATTCATGCTCTCATCATGTCTTGCTTGGACATTGTTCACACCATTTTCCACGATGAGAGCTCTATAATAGCAGGATCTTATCTGTCTCATGCACTTAGATCAGTCACTGGTATATATTCGATGCTCAAAGCAAGTCTCCATTGAGTGAGTAGCTGGGCGGATAAAGAGGAAGATTCTATTTTCGGTGTCCACACTCAAGTTGCTCTTTCTGTAATCTTTATCTCAAATGTCCTTTATTCTTCACTTTTATAGTACCTTAAAAATTAAGTAAGAATACACTGTTCATGGAAATTCCACTATGAATAACCATCAATCTAAATAACTGGGTTCACATGGAATATTGTGATTATTTTTTTCTTACCACATCTCACATTTAATTCACATTTTCATTTCATGTGTCTGTTCTTAACTCTAGACCACTAAATCCTTGAAAACATTATTTTTGTTCATTTTTGTATTGTCAGGAATAGTACCAGGTAAACCATGTACACAGTGTTTAACTTTTATTTAATAAATTATGGATAAATTAATCATTGTTTGTAAAATAGGCTAATTCATATTGATGCATAGAAGAGATCCATAGATATAGAAATATATCAAAAATACTTTAGTTAATTGTTTTCAACTGTATTACTTTAAATATCATCTTGTGTATTTCCAAGGCTCAGTTTCCTCTTCTGTAAAATAGGTTGTCAGTATTTGGAATATTGTGAACAGAAGGGTAATATATTGTTTAATGATATTCTTGGTGCTACTGACTAAATAAATAAAAAGTGAAATTAATTTTAGATTAAATTAAAAATAATACATTAAGAATAGAATATTGTAATGGAACTTTTATACGTTACATAGAATGTCACCCCCCAGTCTTGCATTTTATTTCATAGTAACATTACCAGCTGTGGTTTTTTCCAGCTGTGTTTTAATGTCTCCTAATTTGTGAAAAATATAAAATGTATTCCTACCACCTGGTGTAGAATATTTGAATGGAAAAATATATTCCAACAACAAAGGGATAGTTTCAAATAAAATTTTTTACTAGATTTACTATAGCTTTTAGTTAGTGCCCAAATGTATATATTTGAATGTTTTTAAGCTCTAAAACTGCATGTAAGGCTTATCCAGAAGCACCAATTTAAACCTTTTAAAACTAGAAATCAGTGTCTACCTTATTAACATTTGTTTTCAGAAAGCACACCTAACTTGGAAATTTAATACCCACAATCTGTTGCTTGGTGTATGATTTTTGCTATTTAAGAGACAAAAAAATACAAATAATGTAAAGAGGACATAAAAGAGACATGGTAGGAAACAAGAAAGTAGACTATTGGAGATAGGCAGGGTATCTGGGGCAGGAGGAAGACGGAGGTTGAGGAAGATGTAGAAATAAATGGATCTAGGGCCTGGGATTTTGTTCAGTGGTATAAGTGCCTGCCTGGCAAACACAAGGTTGTGAATTTGATCCCCAGTACTAAAAAATTAAAAATTAAAAAAATAATAATTGGATCAAGGTGAGAAACATATCTGCCAGTCCCCAAGACAAATGGAATCATTATGTATTGTAAATATACACCAATACCAAAGAAACATTGTCCAACTACAGAACCTTAAAAATGAGATTGAAATGAAATGGCAGAAAATATAGTATTTTGGTATATATATATTTTTTTCTTTTTATTACCACATTAATCTAGTTTTATGAAGATTCCTGCCTCCAAACTGCTAGAGTTAGTTGGTTTTCATCTTTTTTCTTTTAATCTTCTGGTTCTTGCAACATTAAATAAAAGAATTATTGGGTATAAACATTTCATGTATTTCAAGGATTCGATTTTCACTATTATATATTTTGGGTCATCTTTTTCCTATCCTTTTGATATTCTTTTCCTTTAACAGCACACATTAAAATGAATGACACATTAGAGGGGCTTCATAAATGTTTTCTGAAGGCTGAGGTACTCAATCTATAAAAAAATATAGAATCCAATATGTTGTTCTTCACAGTTTATTTTATGGTAGGAATAAATATTTAACACCCTACATAACATATATAATACTTCTGTTTCTGTGTCACATATAAGGTAAATTTCATCCCATTGATTTTACTTGATATAATATTCCAGGATCCTTTATCAAAATACATTGGAAAATACATTAAGAATTTGCTATTAAGGGCTTAAATTTTGATTCCTGCTTTTTCAAAGATTGTTTCATTAAATAATTTTGTAACACAAATCGTTCCAGATGTTATTACAAATTATGAGAATCTTTCCACACCCAGGAAAACTAATGGAAAAATACTAAAATTTAGACAAAATTTATATACAGCAGGGTCTGATGATGTAGGTACTAGTTCACTGTGTAGTTAGTAAAATCTTTATAGAAGAATAAAGTCTTTAGTAACTTGAATTATCAATAGGATTTTGCCTGGAAGGAAATGAGAGGGAGCTATCCTAAACCAGTCCCCAAGACAAGGAAGTAAACTGAATAAAAGAAGCATAATAAGATGTACAATCATAGCTGCCACCAACAGCTTTCTACTGACTATCCAGTATTTTCTAGTATATAAACTTACATAAGCTGTGTGGTTATGGCAGAGTTTCAACCACCAGTTAGATGATTTTGCATGGCTAGTTCTGTCTCACAACTAGCTAGTGAATAAACTACAAGGTAAAGAGGTCATTTGCAGAGTTGGCTCCCTGAAAGCAGGATCAGCAGTTACTACAAAAGGACAGTGAGATTTTCAAAGTAACTGATGATTCCTCTCCCGTTTGCTTTATAATCGTAAACTCTGGTAATGGTTTGTTTACACAGCACAACCTTTCTTCAAAGAGAATTGAGATGGAGGAAAAAATGCATGACACATAAAAGTTGAGTAATATATTTTAAAAACACATATGTGTGCAACTTATTCTTCTACATCCTGCTAAATAACAAAAATGATCTGCTAATCAGCAGTGGCAGTATAATGCCATGACTTCTGAGTCAGGAAAACTGTTATTTTCACAGCTATTTTATTTTATTTTGTTTAGTTTTATTTTAGTTTTGGATGTTTGAAAGCGAGTCTTGCTGTGCAGCTCAGGCTGGTATTAACCTGGCATTGAACTTTCTGCCTCAGCTTCCGGAATGCTGGAATCACAGGCCTGCACCACACGCCCAGCCTTCAGAGCTATTTTAAATGTTGATACAGAAAGTCATATTGTAGAAGAAGTCATAACTACTTCTGGAAAATTATTTTTTGCCATTATTAAAAGTTATTCTTTTATGATAAGTTAAAGAAAAATATTTATATACGATAAATATGATTTTACTATATCAGTTTTAAAAACACAGTTTAACTGTCAAGCAAAAAAGCATCCCATTGAAGTACTGTGACCCACAGGGATTTATCTGTGAATGTCCACATGCACTACATTAAAGAATGGAAAATGAAAAGGTGGCATTTATACATAATGGAGTACTATGCTGCCAAAAAGAAAGATAAACGAGCCATTCATAGGTAAATGGATGCAACTAGAGAATATAAGGTTAAGTCAGATACCCAGGCTCAAATAGTTCATTGTCTCTTTTATATGAAAAACACAATATCTCGTAACGTGATAATACTGGCTTTTCTTCATGGCAGCAAGTTAGGTGCAGCTGAGGAGAAAAGTTGCCTGTCTTCCTCAAAATAATGCATACCAACCTGTAACTTGCATACTCTAAAATGTACCACAGCAATGGTGTGTTCTTCCTTTAGTTTTAATGTTTGACATTAAATATTAACGTCATAAATGTTGACAAAGATTATGTTTTTCCCCCAGACATACCAATTAAAGATACCTTGACTTTTGTTATAAATTCAATAAGATCATGCCCTAGTTTAATATGCTAAAATCCTCTTGCAAAAGAGAGAAAGCACTTTCATAATTTTTAAACTCTTTGAAATCATAACTGTTAAATTCCATGAAAACTTCAGAGAGAGAGAGAGAGACAGAGACAGAGATAGAAAGAGACAGAAAATCTCAAGTGACATCAATGGCTCTTGGATATTACTTTTCATATCTTATGTAGATGCTTGTTAACCCATAAAGAAGAAAATAGAAAAAAACTGCCATATGTTATATATGCAGCATTAGACACTGAATCATGATTGATTTGTTTCTGCTCGGGCAATCTTCAGTGAAGAGATTTTCCAATAACCACTCTTTTAAGAGGAAATTTGAATTATATTTATATCTGTACCACTGAAACAACTCTGTAAACACCTGCCCACTGTGATGAACTCAAATATTCATTGGTAAACATGAGATTTGGAACATAGGATTTTAGGGTGGGAATAGCTCTTTCAGACTGTTTATCTGGCTGTTTTGATCTGGAGCCTTTTGCCAGAGTAAACACATCTGCAGCTCATATTCCACAGTATCTTGGGGAAGAACAGTCTCAAATTTTGTTAAAATACAGTGCTAATTACATTTTGGCTTCTATGAATTCCTTTGAGATTTCACAGATACAATTTTAATTTTAAGCAAAATCCTGATGCTCTCCTTAATAAACTAGAAAGGTGCAAAGAATGAGCATTAACAAATGTCTGAGGAATCAGTGTTGTCAGACCCATTGCATGAATGACATTAATTTCTTATAAATGAAATTGTTTTAACTAAGTTGGGCTGTGAGTTCTACACATATTTCTTTTTCTTGTCTCCACATAATAAAAAGCTTCACTGTTTCTTTTTGCATGACCAAATTACAAAAGGGAAGTAAAATGGAAAATTACAAAGTAGTTATATGGTGTAAGCACACAATTCTTATTCATTAAGATATTAGTCATACTCTGAGAACAGACACCATGCTAAATGCTTGAAAATACTAAGATGAATGTGACATCTATTTTGTGGGCTATAAAAAATATACTAATATTGTGTAAATTCTTATTGTATTTCTCTACATCTGTTAATAACACATTCCCTCTGTGTAAATAAAAGTCCAGAAAATTAAAATACTATAACATAGACTTTAGGCTTAATTGTAGATGTTTATGTATATATATATATATATATATATATATATACATATTATAATTGGAAGAGAACTTCATATCTTAATGATTACCTAGAATAGTACTGAATAATTAAAATCTTCTGAATTCAGTCAGTGTAACAGAAAATAGACGAGAGAAGATGAGATCTCTCATACCTATATTAGTACTCTTGTTTGTCATGGTGAAACACTGTACACTCACTTTAAAAGAGAAATGTAATTTTCAAATGGTTTCATGGGATTTAGAAGATGGTTAGCTGGTTCCAAGATAGAATATCACAGCTGAAAGGCATTGTGGAACAGAATGCTTAGTTCATGGTATCAGAGAGTAGAATGGAGGGAAAAGAATTAAAAAGAAAGGAGGCCAGGTCCCAGATATAGTATGCAAAGTCATGCCTCTTTGATCAGGTAAAAGAGTGCTTTCCTAATCAGCTTTCTTGCTACAGTCAAATTAGCAAGTAATGATTTACAGTGACAATATCTAAATAAGACTTGCTAGACCACATTTTATTGTGGAATATTTGAAATATGTCAAGAAAATCTGAAATCTAAAAGGTAAACTAATGTAACTGACATTTGTATGGTCAGACATAGTTATTTAGGAACCAGAGTACAATCCATGTGTTCTCTAATGTCATCTAAGTCTTTCTGCAGTGATGGCTACAATAAGATTGACAGAGGAAATGTAACCAAGCAGAGTGATACAGGGCTGGGAACCAAGGAATTGATAAGTTGCTAAGTGATTCTCCAAGTCGACTAGAAGGAGGTGAAGACTGGTTGATAAAAAACCTGCTATCAGAATATATTAGTATGAATCCAGTTAACACAGCACCTTAAACTAGAGTTACACATGATATTAGCTTCAAAGGGTAAATTGGAAATCAAGACAGTGTGTTAAAACTATAAAATCTAAAACAATAAAATAGGCTGATGTGATCAAATATACTGTAAATATCTTCCCCAATCATAAGAAGAGGAAAGGCTCCATTTTATGTATTGGTTAGTTTGTTTGTGTTGGGGATTACTTGAACCCAGGACCCTTACACATGCTAAGCAAGTGCTCTGCCATTATGCTACAACTCCATCCCTCACAAATACTGAGGCGCAAGTAGTTGAGATATAAAATAAACAATAAAAAGTGAGTGCCCTAAGCACTTGAAATAATTTCAATATAGATTCAAACTTGAGCTTCATTTAAGTGAAATGTGAGCTTCATTTAAATTCAGATTTTTGCTGATTCTTGAAGCATCAAAAGAACAAGAGCATTCTGAATTTAATGAAACCTATGGCTAACTCCAAACATTGTAAAGCTAATATTTCTTTTAAAACTCAAAACAAATAGAAAGAAATCTTGTCATAATATCCTTGTGATTATCATTTTTCAAGTACAATCATTTTCAAGGAAAAAAACAAAAAAGTTGACAATGATTTTTTAACATTTTAAAAATTTCAGTTCATAGACTGTGAATAATTACAAATAGATTATTCTCCTAACTTAATCTAAATAGATGTTGCAATGGCATTATTGCTCAGAACACCATCAAAAATGGAGAAAAATTGATGATAAATCTAAGGCAATCAATACTGTATTGTTTGGCTTTCCTGTTGCTAGCATAAAACACCTGATATCTGCAACTAAATGGAGGATAGTTTTATTTTGGCTCACAGCATCAGAAGATTTAGTCCATGACCAGGTAGTTCCAAGGCAGAAATATAGCAGAAGCTTAACTCATCATCTGAGAAGCAGAATGAAGAAGAGTCAGAGAAGAAAGGGATTCTCAGACAGGATTCTCAAGGTCACACCTCCATAACCCAAGCACACACACTCAAAATATTCTTTATGAATTCCCTTGGCCTGTTCTCTCAGAGCTGAAAAGTTGATAAATAAGATTAACCATCACAAGAAATATTGAGTATCTATAGATGTTACATATTTCTCCACCATACAGTTAATCTGTTTGGAATAGTGGAGTTTTACAGAACTTTTCTGTAATGATGGAAATATTCTACTGAAGATTTCAAACATCTGAACTAGGCTTTGCACATGAAAACTTGGCGCTTCACTTTTATACATGTAAATGTACCTAGCTACTTATAAGTCGTGCCTATCAAACTGTATAGTGCAGTTAGATCAGATAGAGTTCACCTTTTCCTCTACCAGCATTAACCAGATAAAGAACCAGAAAGTATAAGTGAAACAGAAAAGAATGAAACAACATTTCAAAACACAGTCATTGTGTCAGTGGATGAATAGGCTTTCTGCAAGTTGAAATGTTCAGCCAAATGAATGCAAAGTTTATATCCACTTTGTTTGGTATAAAGGGCTTTGGGCACCTTTTCAAACCAAATTCTATGAAAACAGTTGGTTATGACTTCCTGCTGCTATAGTCACCTATAGTCATTAAATACCAAAAGTCATACTCAGGGTTTGGGCATCACTTTATGTTAGGTAGAAATTGTCTTTAAAAATTATGTTAGTAGTCAATAAATTAGCAGAATAATGATCGCTGGATTAAATATGAAGTCCATGCTTAAACACATCATCCATGTGCTCATACTCCACAAAACGTTTGGGATTCTTGAAGCAGCTATAGCAACCACCACCCTCAGAGAAGAAAATGGATCCACCAGCCAGAGTTCAGTAGCTAACATTTTCTATCTCTGAAGGTTTTTTCTCACTTGAAGGAAACTTAAAACTGAATATTTATAATTTTCACAAAAGTAAGTTGATTTTAGAAGACCTGCCCTTTTCTTTTGCTTCCTCCTTAACCAAAATTATTAGATAGAACTTAGGAGTTTTTGAGCCATAACTAGATTTCATTGTGATTCACATATAACTTAATCATCCTTCATCTTAAAAGAATATCTGTAGAAGGGAACAGATGTGTGTGGGCAGCTTCCAAGAAAAGACACCAAAGAATTATTATGTACATATGCATATAATAGCTCATCAATGGATGAACTAATTTACAATTATATTAATTTTCACAAATTAATTCTAAACTTTAAGGAAAATAAAACATTTTTATCCTTACTACTAATTTTTGTTACAAATTTTAACTTGAATTCTCTATTTAATATTTTATTGTTTTATGGATTTGTGCTGTGCTAGATTTTATTTCATTCATACATTATAATGTTAATGTGTTACAGGTGAGTGTGTTTATTTTGCAGCACTGGAGATTAAACTCAGGTCCTGGTGCATGGTAGTCAAATTAGCTACACACCGAATTCTTATAATACATTTTAATTCTGTAAAGTTATATAGAACAAAAAATCTCAAAATATTTTAACCAGGCAAATGAAAAATATAGGACATAGTTTTTCTGAAAATTAATAATCATCTTACATGCAAATATGTGTGTATACTTTGTACTTTGATTTCTCCAGCTCAGAAGAATACTTTACTGAAAAATAATCAAATATGTCAATATGTTTATTTAATAGTAGTATTACAGAATAACAATTGGCTATAAAATCTCTTCCTTTTCCTAGTGATAATATTCTTTTTTGTCACTTATATTATCTTATTTGTCCTTTTTACAACTTAAAATAGCTCCTGCAATTTATCAGTAATTCTTTGTATGTGATTTTATATTTCATAGCTCTCCCCACATAGATATCAACTCCATCAGGGCAGGTGATCTGCCTGCTTTAGTTACATTGTATGATTGTGCCTGACTCAGTGTTTGGCATATGGAATGTATAAATGAATAGGAGCTACCAGGTGCGAGGCTCTGATCTAAAAACCTCAGTAAAAACCTGCTTTTCCAATTTGAAAACTAAACCCCACTCTCTTCCACAAGAAAATACTGATAACACTATCCTGATGAAAAGATAATGAAAACAATTATAGATTACATCGCACTGCATGGTTTAAAAGATAATTTAATATATGTTATCTGATTTGATAATCTCCAAGTTTGTAGGAAGTCATTTTGGTCTTACACGATTTTGGATAGCATTGACAGTAAGAAATACCTTTGTAAGCCTTTGGCCAAAAAGTAGAAGCATTAGCATTCAAATCAAAGTACGCTCATTTTTTGTGCTTTTCTTCCTACTCTGCTGCCACTATAGCCAGGAATCCTTTTTCAAATAAATTTATTCAGTCCAACATAAAAATAAAAACTCTTAGTAGAAACATAAAACAAATCCCGATCATGTTACCATGTCCTCTAACTGAGAGGAACTGATGAATGGTTTCTGAATATCTTCTACCTCTAAAAGCTGGTTCTTCTCCCACCCACCATGATCCTAGGTATGTTTTGTTTTGTTTTGTTTTGTTTTGTTTTGTTTTGTTTTGTTTTGTTTTGTTTTGTTTGAGATGAGCTCTTACTAAATCCCTAAAATGTCCAGGCTAGGCTAGAATTTAAAGTCTTTATACTGAACTTCTCAGAGTGCTGGGATTGTAGATGTGAGCCATCACACTGAGCTAATGACTGATTTTTGATGTAGCAACGTGTCTACCCCTAATAATTCAAGTCATACCTATCAGTAAGTAGTAATGTTAATCTGATTCTTCTATCTGAAGCTTTAAGATATTCTTAGAGAATTCCAATCAGACAGAAATTACATATACAATATATATAAATTATTTGCCAGGAATATTATATATGTATAAAAGATTATATATTAGAGAACTTATATGATTCTAATATATATAGATGTATAAATGATAATGACAGAAGAAAAAACAACAAAAAAGGAATTTAGTACCTGCACAGAAGGATTGATCTTCATCATCATAAGATATTTTTGTTCTATTGTAACAAGAAGACAGATGGAGAAGCTGAATTTCATAGACTAGTAAACTTGGTTTCAGGCATATTAAAGTCTTCTCCATTTTTATTTCTCGAAATATTGAGAACAGACTTCTAAGCTGAGAGAGCAGTTCAAAAGTGGTTTTAACAACATTGCAGAAAGGAAAGCTATTACACTGATGGTGGTAAAGCAGTGCTTTTGGCAAAATAAAACATGATTGTAACACTGAATTCCTATTTGAAATTTTGAATTTTGAGTAATATCAGTCACTGTGCTCACTTTGGCAGCACTTATATTAATATCAGTCACAGAAGCTTATCTTTTCTATCAATGCCCATTTCTGAATCAAATGTAGCCTTGCTTTCATCTAATACTGGGGTATTTTATCTGAAATATTTTAGGAAATCCTATAAGCTCTATGCCCTTCTAGAGTTCCTAATTTGACAGATAACTTTACATATCATTGTAGTTTATTCTACTAATGTTTATCATATGTATACATATATGTAATCTAAAGAGCATATTGATTCATTTTATAGTATACTGGAAAAGATTTTCATGTAACTTTTTAAGAAAATATTTCTTCTTATCTTTTAAATCAGTGATATAGGGATAGGGGAATGAAACTCTGGACCATGTTCATGAATTCGTGTTCTCTAAAATCAAAGAAGGAATTTAGGAACAACGGAGGTTAAGATTAGAATGTATTTATTGAGAGAAAGAAAGCTTCTGTCTGAAGAGACAGAAGAGGTCCTGAGCAGGTTGCCAAGAACTTTCTCTTTTCTAGGGACTTTTATAGAGCAAAATCATGGGACAAGATGGGTTTAAGGTGAGGAAAGCCTGGAAACTCACAAAGCAGATGGACCTAACTATAGTTAGCCAATAAGATCAATAGTTCAGGTAAAATTGATTACATTAGGGACAAATGGGGAAGCGACTCACATAGAAAGTGGGCATTCTTAAGGAGCAGGAACTCTTCCCAGGAGGATGGGATGGTAATTCTAGGCTTCCTCAGGGTGATAGGGAACTATTTAGAATATTAATCCTCAGGATATGAGTGCATTTGTTTGGTCTTTTGTCTTGAGGCCTGGCCCACAGAAGGAGGTGTCTGTCCCCCACCCCCCATAGTTACAAGGTATCTGAGCTTATGCACTGGCTCCTTTGAGGACCTGGCCCTGTCTCACTGCCTATAATATTTCTAAATAACTCAGCTGCCTGTAACATTAGCAATTTATAATTACACCCTGTTAATTCCCTTTGCAAAATGTTTTTTCTCTTACATTTTTATTTCCAATTGCTAATGTTTACTTTTCCTTCATCTCTTGCTGTAAAACTATTTTTTTCAGTAAGAATAACTTCATTGTCAAAATAATACCATGAAGTCTTTTTTCTTTTTTTTTTTTTGGTCGAGTGGGTTTATTATTTATTATACTACATATCAAATGCAGTTCAATAAAGTGACTGTACAATTCAGTGCCTCAGAGATTCAAGCTAAATGAGTCTGGCACCAAAGTTGATAATAATAATGCTGAAATACCAAAATACCCCTTTTTACAGGTTTTACTCCAAACTTTTCTTAGGTGACCTTTGGAGAAAAAACAGTCAGTGAGAATTGGGAGTTTGAGAGCCCCTAAACTTCCTGCTAGGTTCCCTTGGCAATAGAATGGTTAAAAATTATCCTTAGAGAAAAGGCTCCAGAGGTCACAGTGCAGGGAGGAGGTTGGAAGGGTCCCCGGGGACTCACATGTTTTTGTTTTGTTTTACTTTTAGTTTTTTGCTCTTGCCAATCAGAAATAGTCTGGCCTTTTCACCAAGAAAACATTCTTAGATTTGGAAAGAACTACTTAATTGTACAAGATATTTAGTTAGTTTTTCCTCACATTCAAAAAAGATAAATTATTAACTTCACATTTTCTGGAAATGTTTTTCGTACTCATGAATACAGTCTACCACTGATCTCAGTAGGTCAGTTTTGGAAAAACTACATTCATTTCTTCGACCAAGCAGATTATTCCTTCAGTTTCATATTGATGAAATTACATAGCATTTCAATGAACTTACGTTGAATCTATTTTCAAATCTGCATCGAAATTCCTTGTTTCTTAGAGAAAAGGGAATTATATAAAAATACATTTTGTTTATTCACAATAATTTTTGAAAATCATTATATAAATATATATATATATATATCCCAATATTACAGTGTTGAATTATTTTTGTTTTTTATCGACAAGGTATTTAGTCTTGAAAATAAAAATTAAATAGAATGAATGTTCTTTGCTGGTGTTCTTGTCCATAATACAAAAAAAAAAGTCCTTCTTTCCAAAGAAATATTCATGTTTTTGTTTCCTTTAGATTGCCAAAATAGCAAGACATACAAAAAATCAACTGTAAATCAAACAGACCAATTCAATATTTAATAAGGTCTTTTACATGTAGAAAATACCTCTTTACACTGTCACTACTGCAAGTGACAGCTATAAGCAAACACAAAAAAAAATGAACTTTAGAGTATTTTTAAAGCATTGTGAAAACAGCTTCCTTTCTATTTATTGTCTATAGACCGAAATTCATTTTAATTCAGATTATGTATGAATAATTGCGAGTATTTCTAAATTTAATTTTATAACAAGTATTGTGTAACTCAGATGAATTTTTTTTTAGAAGTATTGCATTGTTCTTAGGAACCAAAAAATTGGTGTAACTCCAAATAAAAGTAATTAACCTATTTATTTCATTTACTTGTTTAGAGATAAGGTACCATAATTCAGTGTCGCATTCATTCAGAATGGCATTTTAATGGAAATGGTGATTTGTTCTCTGAAAGGCTGAAGTTCTCCACAAATCTTCATTGCTGTTGCTCATAATAAAGCAGACTGCAGCACTGGTCTCCATGCTGCTCAGCAGATGGCCTCACTCCACTGGACTGGATCCGTCCCTGAATCAATGTTCTAGGAATATAGAATTCATTGCAATTCCAGTAATAAAAATTACAGTATAATAGCTAATCTTTCTTAGGAAAGATATAAGCCAAACTCAGGTAAAACTTGTAAAAATAAGAAATTAGGTCCAGGTATATAGCTCAGTGACATAAGTACCTGCCTGGCAATCACAAGGTCCTGAGTGATTCCCACTGCAAAAAAAAAAAAAAAAAAAAAAAAAAAAATTACTTTAGAAAATCTACATTATATATTTCTATAAATTTGAGGTCTGAGGTTATGTCACCGAAAGACATTTAAATATGAGTTTTGATAAATTCCTGAGGATGAGATGATAACATACATAGATAAGCAAATATTCATTTTCATGATGTATTAAAATGAACACTAGATCTGAACATACCTACCAAGATGATGCTGAGCTGTATCCATAAAATGTCAAGACAAGCATTTCTAAAACACAATTGAAATAATATGGAATTTATGAAAAAGAAATTGGAGTTATTTAATACATAATCCTAGAGATTCTTTGATTGCATAATTAGGACAGATTTAAATTAGATTTCAACTAAATCAACTATTTGAATAAAATTATAAGGGTTTAAATATATGTGTATAAATATTGGCAAACAGTACATTATTGGAAATTTAATTTGCTGTTCATTCTTTCTAGTTATGTATTTTAGTGTCTCTCTAAACCTTGATAAGCTGATGAAGAAAAAGTGAAGTTAGATTTCTATGTGGCTTCAAGAATTAAAGAAAGTAATAATTTCTTATAAAGGAACAATTACAAATGTATTTTACAATTTGAAAAACACCCCCTCAACATTTTTTACTTATTTGATTATCTTCGTAATAAACTGGATTATAGTAGATTTTCATGTTTTATTCATAGAAGTAAGAGTCAGTGTATAAAATAAGAAGTTTTAAGACAATTGTGTTTTGAATATTAAATATTAGGGCCAAAATCCAAAGTTGATCACTTATATGTGTAATATTTTCTCATTCTTCAACTAAAGCATTTTATATGTGATACATATTTGAAATGATACATATTGGCCTGAAAGTTATTGAATTTTTTTCCTAGGTGAATGAATGTGCTTTTAAATGGATTTCTAGAAGCCAGGCATTGTGGCACAATGTACTATAACACTAGTACTCCAGGAGGCTGAAGCAAGAGAACTGCAAATTTGCGCACAACCTGTACCACTTAACAATTTAAGAGAGACCTTGTGCAAAAACAAATTTAACAAAGAACTAGATAGGAGGCGAATGATTCAGCAACTTCTATGTGTGTTATAATGGTTGCCCAATATTTCAGTATCATTTCTTAATATATAGATGGTCTATAATTCGCATTTATTGGACTTTCCATTTCAGCTTGATGATGTGAAAACAATGGACATTTAGTAGAAAACCACACTAGAATTTTTATCATTTCAGGGGCTAGCTTTGTGTGGTACTGTACTCTCCCGGCATACTGTGCTCGCTATCAGCCATACAATCATGACAGTAGACAACCAACACTCTACCCTGTACTGTGTTGCTAGCTATGATGTTTGATGTGATGTATTGAGGGCATTTTCAACTTACCCTATTTCCTACTTATTATTGGTTTATTAGACTTTAAGCCAATTAGAGGTTGAAGAGTGTCTCCATTCAAAAATAATGATTTTGGGAGTCAGTTTTTGACATTTTGATGTGAAAAACTCTGTAGTTATTTGTATTAGTGTCACCCAGTGAAAATCAAATAACTAAAAGGTTAAATATTAGACCAGGGGACTAACTGAATCTCAAAATATACTTCAGACCAAGGAATTTTTTAATTTCTATCATCAAATGTCTGTTTCTGTCTTGATGTTGTTGAAACATAACAGATTAAATATTGTATGGGCAACATTAAATTAAAGTTAATGTAACCTTTATTATTAAAAAAAACTGAAATATACAATAAATCTAAAGCAGATTAAGATGGGGTGAAAGAAAAACCAAAACATGAAGTAGATTGTATTTCCAAGATTTTAATTGGTGAAGCTGAAAAGTAACTCCATAAATGTTATGGTCACATTTTCTTTGTCTGAATTTTAGAAAGTAAATAGATATTTGCTTATGTGTTTATGAATTAAAATATATATTTGTATGTATATATAATCTTTATGAAAAGAAAGTATTTCATTGATAGCACACAAATAACACAGAAATTGGTTAAAAGAGCAAGAGCAAAGAGAAAGGAATTCAATAAACTATAGCGAGGGTGTAAAATTAGATGTGCAGGGGAAATGTGTTAAATTTAATTTGGCATCTGGTTGAAGTTTTTGTGGCTAAATGTTTAAAGATGCCAAGCACATTTCATGACAGAAACAGTTAAGCTGGAGTAAGAGAAACTACCCAATGATTGAAAATCTTGCAGCATCTACCTAGAGTTTTAGTTGTCTTTATTGCCAACCAACATACTGAGTTGAGCTGAAACTTTCAGCATTAATAAGGTACAAGTGTGAGTCTAACCTGCCTGCTTCCCAGTCCTTAATGTTTATTCTTGTCATCTTTGCTTGATTTAGGCATTTGACTCTGGTTATCTGTCCAAATGGAAAAGGAGCAATGAACATATTGTGGTGTAGCAGGAAAAACATAGTGCAATAGTCTTCTGATATCAGTTAACCACTGCTTTGACAAAGGGCCTTGGGGAAATCAACTTGATCATTCTTAGCCATTTTTGTAGTTTTACATGATGAAGATAATATTCCCTTTCCAGCTCACTTCCAAAGATCATTGTGGAATCAAATGTGCTGATAGAATGTGGAAAAACTTCCACAATCTGAAAGGCTTTGAAAAAATGAAAGGAACTCACCTACGGCAGGTTACCCAAACTTGGCCCAGAAGGTAGAGGGCTTCTCTGATGAAGTGGCACCAAGCAGAGATTCTTTGCAGACTCATTTTGGTGCAGGCTAAAAGGATGACAGCTCCAGTTTATATATTTTAAGATCTGATTATTTAATCCACTTCTGTTCCAGAGAGTCAACTTCAATTTGCACATTTGAGTTTTACTAGACATTTTTAACCAATGAACAAATGTTTAAGGATTTTATTTGCCTGAAAGCATGATAAGTTTAGACTTTCTCTGCCTTGTACGAGATTTAATACAAGTAAATCTTGGTATTAAATATCAAGTTTATGCTCTCTGCCAAAATTTTCAGTGTGACGGGTCAAAAATGTGCTTAAATAAGCACATTTTAATTCAATTAGCTTTCAGCATTTACTTATTAATGGGTTTTTTCCCCCTGGAATATTACAAAAGGATTACAACTTTAAAATTATATTCTAAAAAGTGACAGAATTAATATACGCCACAAGCCTTAGAAACTGTAATTTGTGAAGACCTAATCTGTTTTGAGAAAAAACTAGTGGTATCTACAGTGAGATTGTGCCTAAGCACTGTTTAAATGAAAACTAGTTATACTAAACATCTAGATTAAAGTTAAAAATCTGAAAATTTAGAGATAAGAAAGGCACATTTCATTATAGTTATAGTCTCATTGCTTATGATAGTACATGACACAAGGTCCATCTTGAAATCAAGTATCAGAATAATCTGGAACCCAATAAAAATAAGCCATTTGCATTTCATCATTTTTAAATTATGATTTTGATATCTGTTGTAAATTCTTCACTAGTCATCACAAGAATAAAAAAAAGTCATAGGAAGTGAGAAGCGTCAGAGCACTTTGTAACTTGTAAGGTATTTTACAAATTCACATCCTTTCTGGGTTACTTTTATTTCCTTGCTGAGACAAAATACCCAACACCCAAATTAAGGAAGGAAAGGGTTATTTAGCTAACAGTGTGAGGAGGTTTCAGTTTAGTATCATCTTAATCCAAATCAGTGCTGCATGACACAGAGGCAACATTTCAAAGTGGCAGAAGACAGCAAAAGCAGCAAGAAAGGGGCGGAGAGCTCAGTCTTTTCTCTTCTTTTATAAGCAGGCTACCATTCCTGTCCAGGATGGACAGAGCAATCTCACCATCTGTGTCCTCCTCTTACACAAGCCTAGAATGTTTGCAAATTGAGAAACCTGACCCCCCGCTGAGTCACTTAAACTTCTCGAAATTGACACTGTATCAACTATAACACATCCTATTCTGCCTTCAACATGCTAATGAGAGTACTTAAATGAGCGTTCACAAATTTAGCATGAGTTCAAGACATTAATGCTATTTTTAATGTCCACTATGTTATCTGCCTTGTTAAAACACTGTCCCAAATATCAACAAAATGTTAACATTCTTGCTTTCCTTAGTCCTTCCTTTATTGAAGCTCTTACTTCTTCAAACTTTTGTTAATTATATCCTGTAACTGGTTTGCAGTGGTTCTAATCAGCAGCATTAGCATGGTCAGGCTTTCCAATTAATTATACTCTCAAGCCTTGTCTATCGTAACTACTTCAGAATGTGAGGTTTGGTAATGAACATATGTACCATGTGTCTGCAGTCTGGGAGGAAAGGGTGATTCTTCCTAATTAGAACCAAAGAGGAAGAAACTTAGAAAGTACTGTTTTGCTTTTACAAAAAAAAAAAAAAAATTCCAAAAGAAAAGTCAGAAAGTCATTATTTAAACGTGTGGATGGAAGAATCCGTGTTCTTAATGTTTGCTGTCATCATGATTCATAGAGATAAAAGGGAAAAAACTGTTCAAATAAAAACTGTGTATGAATTTTCTGCTCCAAAGTTTGGACTCAATGCATATTACCGGCACACCAAAAGATACTTGCTTTATTACAATTTCTACCAAATTATGCATTTTGAATCCTAAAAGAACCCTCGGGCTAAACGTATGCTTTACTTATATTCCACACAAACAGCCCTTGCTAAGGAGATGGTCCAGACGTCTTCCTAACCCAGCTTGGAGGCAGATGTTACCTCACTTATGGGGAAGTAATTCTCTTAATGCACTTCTTCCTGCTGTCAGGGGTGGGTCGGGGGTGAGATGGGAAAAAGGAAGGCTGACACATGATTAATATTTGATATTAAACAGTTTGAGTCAAAGTTCTTACTACTGAAATTTTCCTTTATATACTACTATTACAAAAGAATATGTGTGTGTGTGTGGATGTGTGTGTCTCTCTATAGTATTTCCAGAGTAATAATTTGTTTTTACTAAATGAGCAAGAAAACACGGTGATACTAACGATTAAAGTACAGAAGAATTTCGTTTTGCTTATATAAACACTACTTTATTGACAATCCAAATAGATTGTCTAATGTAGCCATTACATGTTGAATCAGAAATATACTTAGCTCAGCAGTAAAATCAACTGTAAGAAAACTGCCATTTTGTCTTAAGGCTAAGATGCATGTAGGAATATGGAAAAGAGGAAAAAGAGAGAGTAGAAACTTAATTTTCCATCCTAGCTTCTATGAATGAGGAATATATAAAAATTCAGTTAGTTCAACCTTCATTCTGTGTATGAGACAGAAGATAGTATTTACAGAAAAACTTGAAGGATATTTTCTTTTCAGCTTCTTTTTGAGAGACTATAATGAAATTCTACTTTTTTATTATGTCACTTATTTTTTTGTTGTTTTTAGACATGCTTTTTGTTTGACTATGTATTTATGTAACAACATTATGTGACTTGCAAATCAAGAAAGTGAAATGCATTCAATCACTGATTTAAAAATTATTAAAATATTATTAGTATAATCTAGGCATGTTTCTGAGCACTGGGGTATGCTGCAGAAAAAAATGTACTGTAAGTTTTGTTTTTATGAGCTTTATTTCCTAAAGAGAGAAGCTTTGATTCACTGAAAGAAGAGCAGACAGTGGATAAGACTTCCCAAAGTTACATAGTTGGCATTTCCCCCAGTTCTATACTACTTTATCATGTAGCATAGTTTATGACAGAAAAAAGGCAAAGCTTTCCTGATTTCCCATGGCTTCTGGATCAAATATCATCTTTGCAATTCATCCTGTGTCAGTTGTCTGTGTGTGTTGCAGCAACCATACTAATGGTCTATTTGTGTGTGTATCTCCCTTTGTTGGGATTGAGAAGAAATAGAGACCTTAGTCAAAAATTGGAAGTGAAGAGACAGAAAAGTATCATTGTACACTGAGAAACCAAAAGGTATCATAAACAAATGAAAGAACCCAAAAAGTTTCTAAGTTCCTATTACACAAAGCAGCAGTTAGTGCTAACATAGACTAATACTGCGTTTATCCAAAGAAAATCAGTATTGTTCACACCAGGAATAAAGTCGTTAATCTCATACTCTGTGTCTATAAGTGTGGCTACACGGTCATACATTTCAAGAATAATCAATTTCACATTTATTGGAGATAAAATTCTTTTGAGTATATATGAGGGAAGATTTCTTGGAATATATAGGCTTAGAAGCATTTTATAGTCAAGGAAAGCATTTCAAGAAAATAAACAAAATAAGAAAAAGTCTCTCTAGAGCTTGCTTTCCAGGTGGTAAGTATTGTTCATCAGGCACAATAGAACATCTAATTGAGGAAAGTTAAATTACATTGCTACCCAGACCACATAATGACACAAAGGCAGAACTAGAATTACACAATAGTCACAGTCTGCCTTAATCACTTGAAAAAAAATTCCATAGGGACAACACATGTGAGTTACTTGGTTGAGTTAGAAACCTCCTCATTTTAGGGGAGTGGAAAAGATTCCTGTCTTAGATCCTGATGCAGGCTCACTCTTCCTCCTCTCTTCAACTTCTTCATTGCTATTTAGCACTCACAAGAAATTTGTAACTTACAAACATCTGTCTAATCTAAACACCAGCTCAGGTTTGTCTTTTGTTTGATGTCTGCCTGTATAAATGTATTTTAGTTTACAAAGCATATATGTATAATGCCAAATGCACTAAAATAATTTAGGACACATCTAAAAGGTCAGCTGAGTCTTGTAGGCCAGTACAGTGCTCAACAGGTTTGAAGGTCACTAATTTAATGTAATGTAAGTTATCTCTCCAGGGAATAAGTATGAAAATCTGAGAATCAATGTGATGCTTTAGCATATGTGACTGTGTCCTGTTGTCCCAGGTATATTTTATAATATAGAAATAGCTGATAGAAATTCTAAATAAAACATCTCTCTTTGGCTATATTTTGGGTATAAATTGAGTCATGAGTAATCTTGATAAGAAAAAATTTCCCAAACTTTCCTTTAATATAATAATGTGTAGTGATTAATGACTGCTACTGTAATTACCATTGCACACCTTAGATTTCTAGGATTGCCATAAGCAATTACCATAAATGGGGCTGCTTAAATAAAATGAATTTATTGTCTCCCAGTTACAAAGGCTATACGCCCAAAATCAAGGTGATAAGAGGGCCACATTCCTTTAGGAGTCTCTTTTCTAGCCTCTGAGAGTTGCTGCCAATTCTTGGCAGTTCTTGATTTGTGAAAGTGTTAGTTCAGCATTTGCTTCAGTCTTAATGGAGAATTTTTGTGTGTTTGTCTTTGGGGTGTGTGTGTGTGTGTAAATCTCTTTCATCTTGTAAGGACATCTGTCTTAAAGATACCTGTCCTTATTCAGCATAATTCAACATATTAGCATGATTATATCTTCAAATCTCTGTATCTAATTAAGGTCACACTCCTAGCTTCCCAAGGAAAGAACTACTTTTCATATTAAGTTGTATAATTATTTCAAAGATGTGAAATATGTGTTTTCATAAAAATAATACTCAAGTAGTCATTATTTATCCAGTCATAGATTTCAAAAGACATTATACAAAAGTTTCCCTTCCACAGTTTTAATAGTTTCTTTTTTCTATAAAGTTTTCTTTAAAACTATTTGCAAGTCTCTCAAGAAAAATCAGAATTTTTCAATGACATGAACCCTTAAAACCAAATGTTATTGTTCATTTTTCTACTTTACATAACTTAACAGCCATAGCTCTAAATTTCATTATTAATGCATAAAGAAGCAAGTTTTTAATTTAAACAGTATTTCCAAAATTACTTATTTATTCAAAGATTAAGACCTTTAAGAAATTTGAAAGCAACTGCTAATTTTTGTTCAACCAGCTACCCATTTTTTTCTTTCATCTTGAAACTGTATGCATGAACACTTGAATGTATTCCCTACATTTTTCTCTATAATTAGGAAATCACTTAAATAGATATTTTTCTTTGCATTTTAATAGCCAGAGACATTCTAGACACATAACTTTACCTATGAATTTTTCATATATGTGACTAGAAGTGGGTGATCAAATGGGCACATACAAACCTTACTTGTTTCACTCTTAGTAGCTGTAAATTATGCCAAAGAATTTATATATCATAATTTGTTAGCTGTTTTATTCTAGTCAATTAACAGTTATTCCATATACAAGTTATTTCATTATTTTTCCCAATAAAATTGTATGGACAAGATTTTTAAAACAGAATGCAATACACTATGGTAGCTCGGTTCACACACTGAATTTCTTCTGCGATTCTGACCTCACTGGTGTTTGTCACACAATCTGGAGTTTGTGATCAGGAGCAAAATTTCACCAAATGCTTCTATTTGTGAATCCAATTGTTCACAAACACAAGTGTTCATGAATCAAGGGCTACTTAAACTGAAACTCAAAGTTATACACACAAATACATTGTTAATTTTAGGAGACATTGCTACGTAACTTTTCTTGAAATTTCAAACTTCCCCATCTTTTTTGGAACTTCCAAAAATCAGTTTCAAATTTAGAAAAAAAAAAAAAAAGAGCATTCCTTTGGCCTGTGAAAATCCTCAGCCATATAAACAGCATGTTTACATGTCTTTTTTCTTTCTTGTATAATCTTGTAGCATGACTGATTTGAAAGGGTCAAAGTTATTTTAATCTCTAATATCTTCATGAGAAAGAGCAATAACTTTATTTGAGCAGTAAAATTAATCTATTCTGAACTGAATATCGAATTATACAGTGAATTTCTTGAAAGTAGTTGCAATATTCTCTTCTTTATGATTTTTGTGTACTTAGAATAGTCATCACTTGAATTAGATGCACAAAAATTATTTTCCTTTTACTTTCTTTTTTTAATGAAAAAATAAAATGATATAGAATTTCAAAACAAAACAATAGGAGATTAACAATGGTTAATATATTGTGTACTGTAATCTTCAAAGATGAAAATTTATCTTTGCTTAGTTTACAAGATACAGTCATGAAAAATTGAGTAAACAAGGAAAAAACAAACCATTCCTTTTGATGAACTAATAGTGATTAGTAGTATAATTATCTATCTTGTTATCTAATATATACATAAAGATTATATATATATAAAGATTATATGTATGTATGTATATATATATATAAAGATTATATATATATAGTCTTTTTCTCTTCTTTATTTTCTCCTTTTGGATAATATTTATGTATTTGTTTCAGAACTTTTATTTTTTCTTTTTTTTTCCAACTCATTTTTATTTGTTATACAGATTAATGTGTTCACTAAGGTCTTATTTAGTTTTAACTATTCTGTCACTCAAAGTTTAATTCCCATTATCTGGATTCTACCTAGCATACCACTAAGCCACTCTTGTCTAAGACTCTAACAAATCTCATAGGCAAATTAATAGTTACATTAATTAGTCTTCACTTATTATTAGCTAATCTTCACTTGTTATTTCAACAACTAACCACTCACTAAATTTTACAGTCAATGTTTTCATTATATAACAGCTACATTTATCATTAAGGGTTGGCATCTGTATATAATATTTTTACTACCTCTTTCCCACCTCTTCCCCCACTTCCTTCCATTTCTTTGTCTCCTTCCCACTTGGAAAAGATCTGTCTTCCTATTTTCTATCATCTGTTTTTAATTCTGCTCTTTAAAATATTTATACTTCGACTTTCTTATATAAGAGAAAGCATGTGATATTTAAATTCGTGTGTTTTATTTATTTCACTTAGCATTATGACTCAAAGGTGCATCTACTTGCCTGCAAATGACTCACATTCATTTTTCTTTATGCCAGGGTGCTCCATTGTGCTTACACACCACATTTTTGTCATTCAAACATCCACTGATATTCTTATAAGCCACTCTGAAATTTTAACTGGTATGAATTGTGCTGCTATCAACATAAGTATGCATACATCACTCTAATGTGATAGCTTTAATGGTCTGAAGAAGATACCTAGAATGGAAATAGCTGGACTAAATGGAATTGCTATGCTTAGTTTTTTGATGAATTGCTGTACTAATTTCCACAGTGGCTGTGCTAGATCACGTTCCCACCAACATTGTAGAAACCTTCTTTTTCTCCACACCACTGCCTGCGTTTGTTACTATTTGATTTTTTGATGCAATCCATTCTTTCTTAATTAAGATAAAGTCTTAGTGTTACTTTAATTTGTATTTTTCTAATAGCCAGTGATGCTGAATATTTTTTTATTATATATATGGAACATTTGTACTTCTCCTTTTTTAACTTTATTTTTAAAGAGGGTAAAATTAAACATAACAAAACAGAATAAAACAGATCATAATATAACAATGTAAGAGACACAGATACCAAAGCAAGACAAGCAGAGATCTTCACTGTCTATCATATTGTCTCGTTTTCTTCCAAATAGTTCTTCATATCTTCACATACAATGAATTAATACAAAACAAAACAGTATAAAACTGATCAGAACAGGATGATAAAGGCATTTTAGGTCTTCAAGACCAGACAATAGGGAAGTCAACAATGGCTGTCATAGCGTCTCTCATTCTCTTCAAAATAGCTGTCCATACCTTCAAGTATGTTGAAATTTAAAAAAAAAACAAAAAAGACTAAAATCACTCTGAACAAAGAATAATAGTATTGATGGATTTCACATCATGACCCTACAGAATCAGCACTGGGTACATTAGTGTCTCTTTTTCTTCAAAGCAGCTGTCCATTTCATTGTGCATTATATAATCAATTCTCATAAACTTTTTAGAATTTCTACGCATGCATGAATCTCGACATGTATACCTATCCTTTCTGTATTAAAAGGAAAAATAAAACAAAACAAGACAAGACAAAACAAAACAAATTCCTATAAAAACATGAAGCAAAAAAGACATATAAACAACAATAGCAAAGAGCCCATTGACAATATAGGCCTTCAAAACAAGGTGGTATGAGCATAACTAGGGTTGTTATTTTACAAAATTATCTTCAAGATCACTATACAATAATATGAACAATTGTTCCAATCCTATGAATGTTAACTATTTTGTTCCAAGAACTTACAGAGTTTATAGCACAATCATCTTAGCCATCCTAAGTACGTTTATATAATTTTAGACATTTTTTTCTTATCCCTTCCTTTTTTTCCCCTCATTTTACCTGAGAAATTATTTTTTCCCCTTTAAGAAGATTCTTATCCTTTAGCTGTAATTATTGAGTTTTTTGTATCTTATGTACTCTTACCATTTCGTACACTAGAAGGCTATGCAGTATTTACATGTCAGTTTGATTTATTTCGCTTATGAGTATGGTCTCAAGTTACATCCATTTACTTATAAATATCTCAATGTGATCATTCCTTATAGCAGAATAGTACTCCATTGTATAAAAATACCACATCTTTTTTATCCATTCCTCAGTTGATGGGCATTTAGGTTGTTTCCAAGATCTGGGTATTACAAATTGTGCTGCTATAAACATGAATGAACATATATCACTATGGTATGATGTTTTCAATTCTTCTGGTAATATGCCAGAAGTGGAATAGCTGGGCAAAGGAGAGCTCCAATCCCAGCATTTTGAGGAATCTCCTTACTGATATCCACAGTGGATGCACTAGCCTACACTCCCACCAACAGTGTAGAAGAGTTCCTTTTTCCCCATAGCCTCTCCAGCATTTGTTGTTGGTAGTTTTCTTTATACTGGCCATTCTTTCTGGAGTGAGATGGAACCTCAGTGTTGTTTTAATTTGCATTTCTCTAATGACCAATGATGCTGAACATTTTTTCATGTATTTATTTGCCATTTATAGTTCTTCATCTTAGAATTGTGTATTTATCTCAGATGTCCATTTTTGCAATGGGTCTTTGAATCTTGGGAATCTGTCTTTTTAATTCTTTTTATGTGCTTGACAGAAGTCCTTTGTTGTTCTTCCTATCCATAAACAAGGGATGTCTTTCCATTTTCTGAGGTATTATAATTTTCCCTGAACAGATCTTTTGCTTCTTTTGTTAGATTAATTCCTAAGTATTTCATTTGGTTGGATACTATTGTAAAAGGTGTGGCTTCTCATTTCTCTCTCAGTGATTTTGTTGTTAGTGCATAGGAATGCTATTGATTTTTGAGTGTTGACTTTGTAGCCAGCTACATTACTGAATTTATTTATTATACCTAGGAGTCTTTCAATAGAGTTTTAGGGGTCTTCTTTGTAGAGTATCATGTCTTCTGAAAATAATGATAATTTAACTTCTTTTTCTATCCTTACTCCTTTTATTTTTCTCTCTTAATTGCTCTGGCTAGTATTTCCAGCACTATATTGAATAGGAGTGGTGATAATGGACATCCTTGTCTTGTTCCTGATTTTAGGGTAAAGGCTTTCAGTTTTTGGCCATTTAATATGATGCTGGCTGTTGGTTTGTCTAGATGGCTTTTATCATATTGAGGTAAAAACCATCTATTCCAAATTTTTGTAAAGTTTTTATCATGAATAAGTGCTGCACCTTATCAAAAATGTTTTCTGCATCTATAGAAATCATCATGTGGTTCTTATTTTTGGCTCTATTAATATGGTGGGTTACATTTATTGATTTGTGTACGTTGAAACATCCCTGAATTCTTGGGATGAATCCCACTTGGTCATGTTGTATAATCTTCTTGATGATTTTCTGCATTCTGTTTGCCAAAATATTATTGAGAATTTTTGCATCTATGTTCATTAGGGGGATTGGCCTATAGTTCTCTTTTTTGGTTGGGTCTTTCTCAGGTTTTGGTATTAGAGTAATGTTTGCTCCCGGGAATGAATTAGGGAGAATTGTTTCCCTTTCAACTTCATTGAAGAGTTTGGGGAATGTTGACATTAAATCTTCTTTGAATTTCTTGTAGAATTCCACAGTGAATCCATCTGGACCTGGGCTTTGCTTTGTTGGTAGGGGTTTAATTATATTTTCAATTTCATTAATTGAAATTGGGTTATTCAGCAGTCTTACATCTTCTTGAACCAGCTTTGTAGTTCAT